>JBBPLO010000220.1:5503-26468 GCA_038089835.1 Retiboletus flavoniger
TAGAAGGGCATCAGTGGGCAGATAGGTGAGGGAGAGTATTCCCACAGTCATATGGGGTGGCAGATTCCAAGCGGTAGGTGAGATGGTGGTCATGGTAGCTTTCTCAGATGTGATCTGGTCCAGGCAGTCATGCAAGCAATGGCACCCTGGAATATATGGAATATACCTGCCATTGGCCAGGTACAAGCAGTTGTCAGTGCCCCTGCTAGCTCTTCCGATCTGGATGTATTCCTCGATGTAAGGACATTCACCCATAAAGTGACTGAAGGCATCACAGAAGGCACACGTCCAAGTCCATGGTGCTTGCCAGTTAAGGAGGGAAGTCTCCTGTTGGATGGCCAAGGATGCTGGGCAAGATGTAGTCTGGGGGAATGACATTGCTGGGTTGGTCCAAGCTGGTGTAGAGAGCCAAAGCTCTCTACAGTGATATATGGCATTTCTACAAGTTTCCAGTGACTCCCAGTGACTCCACCTTGATGGAAAAACACTTTCTGGTCTGTCCGCATGCTTTCCAGTCTGTCTGAACACCTTCCGATCCATCCAAATGCTTTCTGATCCATCCAAATGCTTTCTGGTCTGTCCAAATGCTTTCTGATCCATCCGACTGGTTCCGAATCCATCCAACCTAGTCCGGACTCTTTTCCTGTGCTGGTCCGGAACTCTGGACATACTCTGGACAGTCTTCTGGTTGTTTCGGATTCACTTCAGACACTTTCATACTATGTCGTAATCATTTCATCACCATTTCACTTTGTTTTATAGTTACAGTTCACTACATTTGTTCCTGACAGTCCTGGGAAATGCCCAGACTATAAAGCTTTGTAGTATTTCTTTGAAATACATCTTTCAGGATCTTTCTGCACTTCCTATCATTGCATACATGTCCCTACACACTCAAATCACCTGCGCATGCATGAATAACTTCACTGCCGTCTACTCCTATCACTCTATGACACACCAAACGCCTACCACCCCAACAATGCAACTCCGGACTCTCGGACTTCCGGACTTTCTCGCGCTCACTCCGGACTTCCTCCGGACTTCATTTTCTTCCATTCTATCACTTCTGGCACTCCACCTCTGCCTTGAACCCTCTTTGGGGACAAACCTTTCATACCCTTCTTACTTAGAAGTCCTCTCTTTTAGAGAACTTTTGTGTTTTACACTGGGACCAGTGCTGATGGACACTGTGAATTGTTAGACAGCCTAAAGGTGGAGGAAATGGTGGGCTGTAGGGCTGAACCGGTCAAGAGGAACTTGGCAGCCTTGAGACTGTCCTTCATCAGGTAGGGATCTGAAGGGTGGTGGTCTGGTTTTATGAAGGATAGCCAATGGCAGACCTGGTTGGCCAGATCTTCCAGCAAACCATGCATAAAGAGAGCATTGCAATCCAATTTGGACAGCTTCCTATTTTTTACTAAGACTAAGGCGACCTTCCTGAACTTCCTCTGATATTCACCAAGCTCTTCCTGGTTGTGCATGGATGAAGTGTGAAACTCATCTACAAGGTATTGTATGTCAGCACAGCAATATTGGTCACTACCTTTACAACCCAGATATAACTTTTTGACAGCTATGATGAAAGCATCCCAATTGGGATTCTGGGTGGAGGCCTCATCTAGAAGCTCCCATCCTTTGGCTTCTTTCAGGTTGGCATACCAGATGGCAGCCTTAATTTTCACCTCATCGGTTAATGCGGTGGTGGTCCCAAGGAGGTTGATGTCCTCCAGGAAGTGCAGAAGCTGCACTGGGACTTTTCTGTCAAATTTAGGGGCATTCTGGATACCATGGAGAGGCATAGTTGGAGCAGCCATGGTGGCGAAGTTAGCAGAGATAAGTGTGGGTAGTGGTGGAATCAATGGTATTGGGTTCAGGTTGGGTGTCAGCAGTGTCAGAGGTAACATTGACCACAATGGTAAGTTGGTGGATAGAGATGTGTGCAACAGATCAAACAAGTAGGATAGGGATGGTTTAGTTGATGATGATGATGGTGATGAGAGTGTGGATGGAGTTGACTGTTCCGGTGTAAGCAGACTGAGAGGGGAGGAAAATGGTGATGTGGGGAAAGGTGGATCCTGAGTTTGGGCAGCCATAGAGTGTATAAACCCTCTGGATATGAAGGGTAGCAAAAGATAGTCCTGGTTTCTCTCAGGGTCTAGATTGGTTGGTGGTGCAGGATTGGACTGCCCTAATTCCATCCAATGGGTCAGTTCCAGTGATGGAAGATTTGAGCTATGCTGGCTAAATGGATTAGTACTAAGGTCTGACAGGAGGAAAATAGCTGAGATGTCAGGAAGCTTGGCAAAGTGGTTATGATGGGCGTTTTCAGGTGTGACAGATTGAAAAAGTTCTAAGTCGTCAGATATTTGCAATTTGTGAAACTGCTTGAGTAGGTTTTTGAGTCCCTGGCATTGGAAGTTTGGCTGAAGTACTCTCCTGACAACCCATTGAGAATCCCTCATGGTGGGCTCCAGTTGAAAAGCAAATATCTAGACTTTAGGGTAGGAAGGTAGCTAAGGGACACAACTGCCCCACAAAATGAGTGTATGTAAGTGTCAAACCAGACAGAACCTTGGAAAGCTGCCTGGAACTCTAAGTAAAAGGAGACACTGTGACCACCGAGAGTGTATGTATTGTGAGGCATGCATTTGTGTGGTAAAAGAATGGGTAGGAGAAGCAAGGCAAGAAAGATAAGATGGAACCGGTTTGACCAGACTTACCATGGACACTGGGTTGACCTACTGGAGATACAGATGGACATGGGTGGACATGAATGGATCTGGACAGACATGGATTGGCCTATGCAAAGATGGAAGTGATTTGGGAGGGGAATAGGGACTCTGCAATGTGGTAAAACGCTGTGATGCAACTGTAGAGATTTAATGTTCTCTACACCAAGCAGAATTCAGGGATGGAGATCTCCTCTTTGGCTGACTGTTGGGCTATCTCAGTAGAGATGGTGAGTTTATAGATTTCCTCCTCTTTTATCTCCTTCTGGGGAGGGCACTCACGAAGAGTCCTCTCAACCCTCTGGAGAGATGAAGGGATAAAGATGGTCCAAGCTTTCCAGTCTATGTCAGGATTCCATTTGGATAACAAGGGCATACCAAGGATGATTTGAGGACTTTTCTGTTGAAGGACAAAGAACTTCTTCATTGCTAAGAAGGTTCCATGTGAAACAAGGGCTGTGGTGGTCCAGGAGATTGTTCCAGAGGTGTTCTTGGTACCATCTACATTAAAGGCGATAATTGGAGAGGGTAGTTGTGTCAATTGGAAGTTTCCTCATCATAGAAGGTGAGGGTCAATGAAATTTCCCATGGCTCCTGAGTCTATGAGGGTGGTGGTTTCAACGGTTTGTACTAGTACTTCAAGGTGCAAGGTTCCATTCTCTTTGGAAGCTACAAGTACATGGGTAGTGGTAGGGGAAGATGACATCAAAGTGACTTTCTTTCTCAAAAATCCTTTGCTTTTTGGATGTTGGCAAACTGGATGGCATTGACCTCCTCTCCTCCTTGATCTTCTTTATAACACATTTTGAGAATGGAGAGGATTTCGCTCTTGTCCTTGCCTGAGATGCGAAGAGAGTTCATGTATAGCTGAAGAGGGGATGACTGGGTGGGGGTCAGGGATGGCATGGGCAGAGAAGGGGTGAGAGCAGCGGCAGTGGTGGTCCTGATATTTAGAAAGTGACTGGTGTAAAAATCCTGCTAAGGCTGGAGGGACTTGAGAAGCATAGTCTACAAGTCCTGGCCAAAGGAAGGGTGAGGGGAGCAAATAGGTTCACCCCAAAAGGGATTCCGAGGAAGAGGAAGGTCAGAAATGAAGTCCAGAGGACTCTACCTAGAAGTCTGGTGAAGACCGAGCAGAGGACATATAGGTGGCAGTATGACCAGTAGACCGGTCAATGAGAATGATGTCAGTGAGAACAGAAAAGAGACGTAGACGTTGAGTGTTGGATGTTGGATGTTGGTGGAGATGATGACAAAAGTGTTTAGTGTGGTTCAGATGTTGTGAGCAAAAGGTAGCTGTGTTGCAATATGCAATACAAAGATTTTATGGACCGGGCATGCCTGTGTCCATAACTACAGCCTAAGTGGTACTTAAGTGAAGTCAAAGATTAGCATTTGAATGATGGGAGAAAGTTTGATGAAACAAAGATGACTCTTTCAGGCCGCTGTGAAACTCTAAGGTACAGGACCAATAAAGCCGATCAGCCCAGCAATAGTCGGTCGTAAGTAAAAGTAAGGATGAAAGTCACCATAGTTGACAAAAGGAAAAGGAAAAGTGGGGTAAGTAGGTAAGGATGTAACATATGCAAAGAGAAACAAGTATGAAGGTAAAAGCGGATGGACCAGAGTAGTTCAGGGAAGACTGACAGTACCAGAGTACTGGTCTTACCACTGGACTTGGATGGAGTAACAGGCAGGAAGTTGGTAGATGTAGGAAGGAGTATATGTGCACAGTAATGATGGGAAATTGGGTGATATGACCATAGAGATGCACTATTCTCTACATCTGCTGGGGACTTTGAATACTGACTGTCCCCAGTCAGTTGCGGCGTTGTGCTGACTAAGCACAGTGTGGAGTTTGAACAGTGGTGATCTAGTCGTGTTGCATCCACTGTGTCTCTCCCCACATCACACTCCATCCTTCCCTCATCCACTCCACACACCATGCAATCCCAGTTCACCAGCCAAGTCGACAGTTTACGTACCATGACAGCAAAGGATGCTGAACATCGCCAAGACATCAACCATCGATACAAGGCAGCCACCGAACATGTCATGGCTGAAGTGAAGACGATGCCAGATGACTGGGGGGAACTTTGTGAGGAGATGGAGATGTGGGTGGAGAGCTTCGGGCATGCTATGGTGAGCATTCAAGCCATACTGAGGTGATGTTAACTGCAATAATGTCTCTTTTAGGATGAATGGGAGGTAGCCTCCAAGGAGGCTGACATGCTCCACCTCTACACAGAACTGGAGAATGACATCGTGGCCCTGCTCGCGGATGCAGAGCACCAGCAGGCAGAGTGGTCAAAGAGGAAGAACACACCACCAGTCGAGAAGACAATGGGCCGGTGGGCATGCAGGGGATGGCATTGGACATAGAGGAGGTGGAGCGACAGGTGGTGCCTGTCATTGAGAAGGTGACCAGGTTGTCCAGGATGGTGTCAAATATGTCATCCAGACTAAAGGTGCATAGTGGGTTTGTCGTGGTCCATCCTGAGCTAACAGCAGTACAGAGGAGCTGGTCAGAGGACACTGACAGGGAAGAAGAAGATGCAGCCCTGCCAAGGAAGAAGACCACCTCTACCGGATTGGCGGCCACTCAGCCTGAACTGCTCTTCAATGCTTGTGCTCAGTGCAAACAGGCAAGAGTAGCTGGTCAATGCGTCAAGGGGACTGGGCTGGCATGCACTTGGTGCCAGTGGTTAAAGGGAGCATGCAGCTGGGCTGCCGGGCAACATGTGCTGAGAAGGAAGAATGCAATGGTGGTGGTGGTGCCACTGAGCAAGGGTGAGTAAGTCATTGGTTATCCAAGTGTGGTCTGATGGTTTAATAGGAGGGAGACTGGCCAGGGTGGCAGTCAAGGTGGGTTCCAGCAAGCGGGTGGAATCACCCATCGAGGTCCTCTCCAATGATGAGATCGAGGAAGATGATACCCCCATCAAGCTGAAGGAGAAGGAGAAAGGGAAGGCAGTGGCAGTAAGGAAGATCGGTGGGAAAACTCTGGTCCAATGCCAGTGAGACCAAATCGCATGTTGGCTCAACGTTGTTACGCGAAGCGTACCAATGGAGGTCTCAAGGGAATTGTTCGTCTTAAGGTGATACTCACGAAGAGACCGACGTCTTAAGAGGAAGGATTGGGACTAGGATTGAGAGACTTAGGATGAGGACTAGGGATGACACTGAAAGTATGCTTGTATTGTGCAGATCAAGTATGAGACACAAGGGTGTTTACTACAGGTATTTATAGGAGCCGGACCAGCACATGGACCAAGGAAATGAATGGAACAATGAGGAAGAAAGATGACTAAGAGAGATGGAACTAGATGGAAGGTAAGGGAACACTAGCTAGTGTGAGAGAACTAGCGAGGAGGCGTCAGTCCAACGAGATAGTTAAAGAATAGACACGATTGGTAACATGTAATCAAACAAGGGAGATTGCGGAAGAGCTTACTATGACAAGGTAAGCTGCAGAAAGACGAGACGAAGATACACATCTCCAGTTAGTCCAACGAGTGAAAGACGTGACAAGAAGTATACAATGAAAAGGGAGAAAAACGATAACATTACCCCTCTCGTACAATCGAGCCCCAGGCTCAATGACCAACCCTTGTCGACCCCAAAGATCAGGTAGAGGATGCCGGGGAGGGACCGTAGATTGCCAATTGCTGAGACGGGGTAGCATGCTCAAAAGGACAGTCGCTGATGATGTGCCCAGTGTGAGAGCAAGTTCCACAGACGCAAGCGGGGCAGAATCTATCAAGATGTCCCCAGTGATGACAGAAGTCGCATTGAGTAGTAAGACATTCACAGGCGAGATGTCCGGGTTGGATGGTGCGACAGTTGGGGCATTGGTAGGTGGGGCAGTCCTGTTGATAGTGACCAAGGCCATCACAGTGAAAGCACCGAGTGGCTTCGGTGGCTAACGGGAGGCAGAGTAGGTGATGGCGAGAAAGGACACGAGTGGGGGAGGATAGAACATTGCCCAGAGGGTGGGATGAGACTGTGGGTGCTAAAGAAGTGTTGGCGATGAGGTCGTCCAATGTGGAGTCAGATTTGGCTTCAGATTCATCCGAATCTACCGCGGTGGGGGTATCGGCGGGGGCAGGGGAGGAGAGTTGAGATACGAGGGTGAGTGAATGGGAAGGGGGTACCAGGAGAACGATTTGACGGGGGCGATTGAGTAAGAAGGTATCTACAGAATGAGCATAGTGGTTGCGCTGGTCCTGTGGGAGGGACATATAGATTCTATGAAAGATGGGGTAAATGTCGGTAGGAGGAATTGATTCGATGTATGTATGGAAACCGTAATGAAAGAGGGAAAGAAGAATGTTGCGGGAGATGCTGGTGAGTGAGAAGCAAGCTGCTTGGTCAGGGGAGGGGGTCGCCCAAATCATCCGAGCCAGTCGGGATGTTCCATGGAATGCTCTGATGAGATCTTGGGTGGTGTAGTCATCGTTGAACATGTTATCTTGTTCAATGATAAGTATGAGAGCGGGAGAGTCCAAGACATCAGCGTATAACTCCAGGGTGGCTTGTTCAGGGAGATAGGTGGGATAGACGTTACAAGTGCATAGGGGGGAAATTCGACCAGCGAGAGGAGATGCAGCGATGGCGGAGGTGAGGAAAGACATGTTGAAAGGGCGAGAGGGAGGTTAGGTTTGGTGCGGATAAGAGATACTCATGAAGAGACCGTCGATTATCCACACCGAACTCAAAGATGGTGGAGCTTTTTATAAGTGGATAGAAGGCAGGCGGAGTGTCGGAGGTTACTTTCAGGTTCCCACATGTTCTCAGAGGACGGGTATCCTTTCCAGGCGGTGAGATATTTTTTGTTATTGGTGGGGCCTTTATGCGCTAAGATTGCGGTGACTTCGTACTCTTCCTCCTGATTGATAAGGTCAGGTGGGGGTTTAGCGAAGCTCGGGCCGAAAGCGGTCGTGGTGTGATAGGGCGATAGCAGGGAAGCATGGAAGACATCGTGGATTCCCCAGGAACAGGGGAGGCAGAGTTGATATGATAAGGGAGATAAGACCCTAGTTATTTCAAATGGTCCTAGACGCTTGGGAGAAAGTTTCCTGGAGGGATATTGGAGTTGGAGATTAGTGGTTTCTAGCCATACCTTATCTCCGACTTTCCATGGGGTGAACCTTTTCCAGGAATGGGATATCATTAATTTCCGCGCTATTTCATGAGCCGCAAGAGCTTCTTTTCGGGAGGAATCTAGGGACGAGAGACGTTCTTCGAGAGCGGGGATAAAGGTTTTTCCAAAGGGAGGGAAGGACTGAGGTTCATAGCTGTAGAGCAGGGAGAATGGGGACTTTTTGGTGGAGGAGTGCGGGGCAGAGTTATGGTGGAATTCGGCAGCAGGGAGTAGAGAGGACCAGGAGTTGAAGTTGTTCGCGCAGAAGATCCTGAGGAAGATTTCTAACTCTTGGTTGGTTCATTCAGTTTGGCCATCAGTTTGGGGGTGGTAAGCGGAGGATAGGCGAATGTCGTATTTGAGTATTCGGGCAAGTTCGAGGGCGAAGGCTGAGGCGAACTGGGGACCTCTGTCCGAGATGATGGAGTCATAGAGGCCGAACCTTTTGAAGACGTTTTCGTAGAATAGGAGGGCTACTCCGGCTGCATCGATGGTTTTTGAGCAGGGGATGAAAATTACCCCCTTACTAAGGCCATGGTCTACCACGACCATGATTGAGTCATGGCCATTGGAGGGGGGGAGATTGGTTATGAGGTCTACAGAAAGCTGGCGAAAGGGGAGGGGGGAAGTGGAAGTGATAGGGGATAAGGGTGGCCGAGTGGGATGAGTATTGGGTTTAGACTGTTGGCAAGTGGGGCATCCCTGGATGAAATGGCAGATGAAGGAGGAAAGTCCTGGCCACCAGAAGTCGCGTTCCAGGAGCGCCTGAGTGCAGAAGGTACCCATGTGGCCCAAGAGAGGGGATGAATGTAGGGAGTGGAGGAGGGAAGACCGGACGGTGGGTGGCATGTACATGCGATTTTGGTAGAAGAGATGGCCATTTTCAAAGGACCAGTTGGATAGGGAGGAACGTGGGAAGAGAGGTGAACTGGTGGAAAGCGTGGCCAGAGCATTGAGGATGAGGGGGTCTTTGGCAGAGGAAGACTTGATGTGATTAGCTAGGGAGATGTCTAGGGCGTTAATGACTACAGGATCAGGAAGGATGGAGGCGTCGAGGTTGTCGGAGGAGGTATCAATGTGATCTCGATGGGAGAGTGCGTCGGCGGGGCCCATCTGGGGACCTGGGGTCACCTTCCATAGGATATCGAAATCCTGCAAGAACAAAGCCCATCGAGCCTGTCGTCGAGAGAGTTTGTGGGGGTCATGTATGTAAGAAAGGTTTTTGTGGTCAGTGATGATGGTGACAGGGAGAGAAGAGCCTTGGAGGTATCTGCACCACTCCGAGAGAGCAAGAATGACGGCAAGAAGTTCTCGGTCGTAGATATCATAGTTCTATTCTGCGGGGGCGAAGGTCTTGGAAAAGTAGGCGATGGGTTGTAGGTCACCGTTGACATCATGTTGCATAAGAACTGCGCTTGTGGCAAGAAGAGATGCGTCTGTCATGACGGAGAATGGCTTAGCTAGGTCTGGGAGTGAGAGGACTGGGGCAGAGCAAAACGCCGTAATAAGGGTGGAGAATGCGCATTGTTGCAGAGGAGTCCATATCCATGGTTGGTCTTTCTGAGTCAGAAGTGTGAGAGGGGCGACAATGTTAGAGAAGTTGGGAATAAACTTCCGGTAGAAGTTGGCGAAGCCGATGAATGAGCGAATTCCTTTCACAAAAGAGGGGGGTTTCCAGTCGTGAATGGCCTGAAGTTTGAGTGGGTCCATGTGAAGTTCCCCTTGACCGATTATGAGTCCCAAATATTCCATAGTGGGGGTATTGAACGAGCATTTTGTGATTTTTAGAGAGAGATTGTTCTCTCGTAATCTTTGGAGGACTCGTCACGTGCGTTCGTGGTGGAGGGAGAGGGTTCCCTTCATGTGGAGGCCCAGGTCGTCCATGTAGATCTTTAGCCAGCACTCAGCGATCATGTCTGCAAAGATATGGTTTATGAAAGCTTGGAAGGTGGAGGGTGCATTGGAGAAACCGAAGAACATACAGGTGGGTTCAAATAGTCCTAAGGGTGTGATAAAGGCAGCTTTCCATTGATCCTCTTCGTGGAGGCAAATGTTGTTATAGCCCCAGCGAATGTCCATTTTGGTAAAGTAGTCTGCATTCTTCATTTCATCAATTAGGTCGGATATGAGGGGTAGGGGGTACGCATTGCAGATGGTATGGCTATTGAGATATCGATAATCTTGGCATGGGCGAAGGGATCCGTCCTTCTTTGGCACGAAGAAGAATGGGGAGGCTTGGGGGGATTTAGATGGAACGATTTGACCGGTTTTGAGGTGTTCGTCAATGAATGCTTGGAGGGCAATTTTTTCTGCGGGGTTTAGGGAATAGATCTTGGCGATTTTCGGACAGAAGGTATCTTTGAGGTCAATAGTATGGTCGAAGGGGCGATGGGGAGGAAGTTGGTTGTGAGTGGACTCGGCGAAAACATCAGCGAAATCTGAGCAAAATTCAGGGATGGGTATGTCTTTCTTTTGGGAGGCAATGGTGATTTCGGTTGAAATAGTTGTTTTGTTCACGGACTCTCCAAGAAAGCCATTCAGGGGAGGATCCTCACGAAGAGACCTCTCAACCCTCTCAGGCATCCAGGAAGGGAACGTGAAGGTGCGTGCCTGCCAATCGATGATGGGGTTCCAAGTGGTTAACCAGGGTGTACCAAGAATGATTTGAGGTCTTTTTTGTCAAAGGACAAAGAGTGTTTCTGGAAAAGATATAGTGCCGCAATTGATGAGCATTTTTACTGCCCAGTTAATTCGACCAGATCGATTTTCTGATCCATCCACGTTGAATGTGAGGATAGGGGGGTTAAGTCGGCGAAGAGTGAAGTGTCCTTTAGGGAGGAGTCTGGGATCGATGAAATTTCCTGTCGCCCCGGAGTCTACAAGGGCGGTGGTGTCGACGGTTTGTTGCACAGTAACTTTGAGACATAAGGTTCTATTGTTTGGCAAAGCTACTAGTATATTAGGAGAAGTAAACGTCGAGGTTACTTCTCGTTTCAAAAATCCTTGACTTCTTGGATTTTGGCGGTAGAAACTCCATTGACTGCCTCTCCAGGAACTTCTTTGGGATCTTCTTCATAATACATCTTAAGCACTGAGAGGATCTCTTTCTCATCTTTCCCTCCGGTGCGAAGGGAATTGACATAAAGTTCTAAAGGGGAGTTTGGTTTTGGGGGAGGGGCAGGGGGGCAAATGCTAGGGGCAGGGGTGGTAGTAGTGGCGCGAACCTGAAAGGTTCAGGGGGTGTTAGCGCTGGGGTTATTGGTCTTTCGACAGTTTTGAGTGTCATGACTGACGGTTCAGCAGCGGAAGCATCTTCCTTCTTTGATACATTTGGCCCGTTCGGTGGGCATGAGTTTTGTTAATGTAACGGTGGTGTCGACCTCCATGGCATTGGGGTCTCGTGGGGTTCACTGATTGAAAGAAAAAGGGAAGGGGGCAGAGCCAGTTCGAAGAGCTTGGATTCTCATCTTCTGAGCGTGAAAGGCTTTCGCTTTGGTTACCCATTCAGCGATGGTGGTGGGAATGGTTCCCATAGATAAAATCATAGTGGTGATCTGGTGGTCGAGTCTGAGGGCGAAGTGGTCGATTAGAGTGACTTCGTCAGTGATTCCTGATTTTCCAGAAAGGTTCTGGAAGTCTGTGATAAACTGCTGGAAGCTGTCCCCAGAGTGAGAGATTTTTTGGCGAAGCTTGGCGAGTTCAATGCGGGCGGAGGCTTGGACGTTGAAAGGGAAGAATGTGGTTTCGAAATCCTTTACAAAGTCGTCGAAAGTTTTTCCAGTGACGATGGTCAGGTCAGCCATCTTATCGTACCAAGCTTCAGTGAAGGAAGCTCCTCGGCTGGTGGGCATCTTGTTTAAAGTGGTCATGATCCACTCTGGGTCACTGGGGTAGAGGCCTTGGTTGATTTGGAAGTAAGCCTTCATGGCTTTCATCCATCAGGAGGCGTCAGAGGAGAGACCAGAGAAATCTGTGGGAAGAGCAGCCTTGAGTTCAGAGGGCATGGTGGGCAAGGATGATCTGGACCAGTTGATAGGGCTAGGGGTGCGAGGAGGGGGGAGACTAAGTTGACGCGGGGAAGGACTTGGTTGACGAGGGGGAGGACTTGGTTGACTTGGTGGTGCTGGGGATGGATGAAGAGGGGTTCGTCCTACTAGGGATGGATCAAGGGGGGTTCGACTGGAGCTGGCAAGTCTTTGAGGGATTCGGTATCGGGTGAGATCAGGAAGATCTGAGTCTTCTTCCTCAGGTACTCGGTAAGACATAGTAAAGATTTATAGGTCCAACACCTAAGTAGGTGGGACCAGGGATATACTTGATCTTTTGTTACGCGAAGCGTACCAATGGAGGTCTCAAGGGAATCGTTCATCTTAAGGCGATACTCACGAAGAGACCGATGTCTTAAGAGGAAGGATTGGGACTAGGATTGAGAGACTTAGGATGAGGACTAGGGATGACACTGAAAGTACGCTTGTATTGTGCAGATCAAGTATGAGACACAAGGGTGTTTACTACAGGTATTTATAGGAGCCAGACCAGCGCATGGACCAAGGAAACGAATGGAACAATGAGGAAGAAAGATGACTAAGAGAGATGGAACTAGATGGAAGGTAAGGGAACACTAGCTAGTGTGAGAGAACTAGTGAGGAGGCATCAGTCCGACGAGATAGTTAAAGAATAGACACGATTGGTAACATGTAATTGAACAAGGGAGATTGCGGAAGAGCTTACTATGACAAGGTAAGCTGCAGAAAGACGAGATGAAGATATGCATCTCCAGTTAGTCCAACGAGTGAAAGACGTGACAAGAAGTATACGATGAAAAGGGAGAAAAATGGTAACAAACGTCGTGCATTTGCACCTGTACCAAATCTGGGCGAACATCAAGGTGCTGGACGTTGAGCACCAGGAGGTGATGGTGGAGGTGAGCAATTTGGTGGGCGAGTTGGAGGAGTTGGATGTATAGGAGGGGCCCATTGGTAGCATAGTCCTAGATAGTTGCCTGTAACATAGTCTGCTTGTTTGTATCAATAGTCCAGTCTTCGAAGGAAGTGAAACAGAAGCATAAATGTAAGGAAAGAAGCAAGAGTAAGAGTGAATGAAAGAAAGAAAGAGAGAGTAAGAATTTTATGCAGGCTGCTGCCTGGCTTTGCTTCATCAGTCAACTTCTAGCATCTATTCCTACCAGCGTTATCTCGGTCTATCAGCAGTCTTAGATATGGGTGGTATATGGTTTGGTGGTCTATAGTGTGAAACGGGCACAGTGTCTCGGGGCATATTAGAATGATAAGGCGTACATCAGGAGCATACATAGTGAGACACTTGACAGAAAAAAGGGAATCATACTGTTTTTGTTTTGTTTTGTCTTTATTCTTGTTTTCTATGGTTTTTACTTTTGTTGGCATATAGTAGGAGGAATGTCTGTTAGGTGTTGTTTAGCGATATTGAGTGGCAAGACGTAGAGGTCACCAGACTAATCCCAGGGTAAAACAGAGGTTATTGTACATTTGAGAAAGGAAATGTATGTAGACTGGTGACAGGACTAGTCCTGACTGGTGAAGTCCAGTTCTTCATCGTCCGGCTCATCAATGTCTTCTCCTGCCAGCTTGTCCAGGTTGTCATCATCTAGACCAGTTAGCTTGGTGACAGGGATTGTAGAAGAGAAACAGGGATAGTAAGGAGTGAGACAAAAGGCAGCATATTGTAGTTTGGAGACTGCCCTGTCCAACTTGGCCAGGATGTATAACCCACTGGCAGTCCGGCGAAGGACTACCATCAGACCTAAGTACCTAGGCTTCATCTTCCAGTTAAGTTCCTTTTCGACGTGGGTGTTACAGACTAAGACCAGACTTCTGGACTGGAAGTCAAAGTCCTTGATTTGGTTCTTGAAAGTGGCCTTGAAATGTTTGATAGACTTGAACTGAGCCTTGAGGACATGCTCACGAATAGACTCCAAATCCTCCTGATGCTTTTGGAGCTGATGAGCTTGCCATGCAATCAGGCTGGACAAAGATAATGGATCAGTATCTGGTGGAGGAACGAGGAACGTAGCCTCGGAGAGGTGAAATGGAAAGAGTGGCTCTACACCGTAAACCATAAAATAAGGAGACAAACCAGTTGACTGGAGTATAGTAACCCACTCGGCCCAAAAGACTGAGTGAGTGGCAACATGCCAGTGTAACTCCCCCCCTTGGGAAGTTTTAAAAATGGCCTCCCAGACATCGTAATACCACTGTTCAACCAAACCATTGGCTTGGGAGTTATAGGGGGAGATGCAAATGTGTTGAATGCCATAGCAGTCAGCAAGGAAATCTAGGGCTTGTATGAAGGCAGGGCTGTTGTCAGTAACAATTTTGGATAGGGGACTCCACCAGCAAAGGAGGTCTTTGAATATGAATGATGCGAGAGCAGAGGCATTCTCAGAGCAGAGCATGTGCCACTCTGGGTATGAGGTCAGTCCACACTGGTGTAGAGAATGGTGCATCTCTATGGTTGTATCACCCAATTTTCCATCATTACAGTGCACATATACTCCTTCCTACGTCTACCAACTTCCCACCCATTACTCCGTCCAATTCTGGTGGTAAGACCAGTACTCCAGTACCATTGGTTTTCCCCAAACTACTCTAGTCCATCCATTTTTACCTTCATACTTGTTTCTCTTTGCATACGTTACATCCTTACCTACTTACTCCACTTTTCCTTTTCCTTTCATCGACTACAGTAACTTTCGTCCTTACTTTTACTTACAACCGACTATCTCCAGGCCAATCAGCTTTATCGGTTGTGTACCTTAGAGTTTCATGGGGGCCCAAAAGGGTCGTCTTTGTTTCATCAAACTTTCTCCCATCATTCAAACACTAATCTTTGACTTTGCTTAAGTACCACTTAAGCCATAGTTACAGACATAGGTATGCCTGGTCCATAAAATCTTTGTATTGCATATTGCAACACAGCTACCTTTTGCTCACAACGTCCAAACTATGCTAAACGCTATCATCATCGTCTCTGCCAATGTCCAATGTCCAATGCCCAATGCCTACGTCTCTTTTCCTCTATCACCAACAACACTTTTGTCGACCGGTCTACCGGTCATACTGCCACCCATACATTCTCCGCCCGATCTTCACCAGACTTCTTGGTAGAGTCCTCTGGATTTCATTTCTGACCTTTCTCTTCTCTGTTATGATCCACGGTGGATCGCCCTTTGTCTTATTCTTTTTCCTTTTACTTAGCTAAGTCCTCGCTCGCCCCGTGTCTTATCTCAGACTTAGGAACTCCATTTATGCCCTGAGTTCCACTTCCCTGGTTCCTTCCGTTCCGTCTTATCTTGGAGCCGTTGTATTATTAGAACTGACTCGTCGTGACTCATCCTTATCTACAGCAGATGACTCACTCCTTATCTTGGGCTTACTAGAAGCCTTACTAAGTCTCCTTGGCATCTGTACTTATATTGCTCCATCTCCCTGTAACTCTCCTCAGCTTAGTCTACTCAATTCTACGAGCTCTAAGCCACTCCTCGCTTCTCTCATCGCTGTCTGCTATCAGCACACTAAGGCTAAGGGACTCCCCTGAGGCCTTCACTTTGAACCTTCGTCCCAGACTTGAGGAAACCCCTCGAAGTCTACTCGCGGGTCATTTGACGTCGCTTCCCTTCAAGCTCCAACCTTGAAGGCGTGTCTCTGAAGACTTCTGTCGGAACACCCGGTGTATCCTCCCTCGTCTTTGTATAACCTTCGAGCTCACTTTGAGTCCCCGCTGGTACTCCACAGCCCAGCATAACATTCTCCAGAATCCCTTTTGGGGTGAACCTATTTGCTCCCCTTACCCTTCCTTTGGCCAGGACTTGTAGGCTATACTTCTCAAGTCCCTCCAGCCTTAGCAGGATCTTTACAACTGGAGCCCACTGCGAGGAATTCACAAAGAGGCTCCAGACACTGAAGTCTTCGACCTACCACCCAACGACAAGAACTCGAAAATTTTCTCAACTATTTCCAGAATTTGCAAATTAGCAAAAATTCTCTATTCCTGCAACCAGTCTCACCTCACAATGCTTGACACAACTGCTCTGACCTCCCTGAATTATCCGAGTTTGACATCAGTCATCTGTCAGACCATGACTCTGACCTGTCACCACTAAGTATAGACCATTCCGATTGGTCCACTGCATCATACAACTGTTCCCCTTCACCGTTTGAGACTAATGAACAGTCACCAGTCTCTTTACAGATCCTTACCACCCAGACCACTGACCCTAATCGAACTCAGGGAGATTTACCTGAGCTCCCAAGTTTCAGTGGTCAGGTCTCCAGGGCATTTATACAGTCCACGCCGCTGAGAGAATCATCATTTCCCATCTCCCGTTTCTCCTCACTGCTCACACTGCTATCCTCCACACATTCCTCATTGTCACCATTGTCCACAGAATCATTGACACCATCGCTCTCCTACCTTTTAGAACCATCCACCACCTCGTACTTAGATCTACTGCTTCTGCCAGCACTAATGCTGGTCCACTCAATAACACTGTCTTCTACCACCATATCCTCTGTACTCCCATCTACACCCTTCTTCCTCTCTCTTCCTCCTCTTAGCTCTCATCACACTATGCCACCAGCATCTCCAATGAACCAACAACCGCCACAGATGCCTCTGTGCAGCACCCAGAATGCCCCAAAATTTGACAGGAAGATGCCGGCCTTGTTGCTGTGCTTCCTTGAAGACATCCAACTACTTGGCACGGCTGCTGGTATCACAGAAGCCGAAATGGTTCGCTGTAGAGAACGGTGCATCTCTATGGTTGTAACACCCAATTTTCCATCATTACAGCACACGTATACTCCTTCCTACGTTTATCAACTTCCCGCCCATTACTCCATCCAAGTCCAGTGGTAAGACTGGTACTCTGGTACTGTCAGTCTTCCCCGAACTACTCCAGTCCGTCCGTTTTTACCTTCATACTTGTTTCTCTTTGCATACGTTACATCCTTACCTACTTACTCCACTCTTCCTTTTCCTTTTGTCAACTATGGTAACTTTTGTCCTTACTTTTACTTATAACCGACTATCGCCGGGCCGATCAGCTTTATTAGTCCTGTACCTTAGAGTTTCATGGTGACCCAAAAGGGTCATCTTTGTTTCATCAAACTCTCTCCCATCATTCAAATGCTAATCTTTGACTTCACTTAAGTACTGCTTAAGCCATAGTTACGGACACAGGTATGCCCAGTCCATAAAATCTTTGTATTGCATATTGCAAGACAGCTACCTTTTGCTCACAATGTCCGAACTACACTAAACGCTATCGTCATCATCTCTGCCAACGTCCAACGTCCAATGCCCAACACCTACGTCTCTTTTCCTCCATCACCAACAACACTTTTGTCGACCGTCTACCAGTCATACCGCCACCCATATGTTCTCTGCCCAGTCTTCACCAGACTTCTTGGTAGAGTCCTCTGGACTTCGTTTTTGGCCTTCCTCTTCTCTGGAATCCCTTTTGGGGCGAACCTATTTGCTTCCCTCACCCTTTCTTTGGCCAGGACTTGTAGGCCACACTTCTCAAGTCCCTCCAGCCTTAGCAGAATCTTTACAACTGGAGCCCACCGCGAGGGATTCACAAAGAGGCTCCAGATGCCAAAGTCTTTGATCTACCATCCAACAACAAGAACTCGAAAATTTTCTCGACCATTTCTGGAATTTGCAAATTAGTGAAGATTCTCTATTCCTGCAACCGGTCTCACCTCACAACACTCGACACAACCACTCCGACCTCCCTGAATTATCCAAGTTTGACATCAGTCATCCATCGGACCATAACTCCAACCTGTCACCACTAAGTATAGACCATTCTGATTGGTCCACCGCATCACACAACTGTTCCCCTTCACCATTTGAGACTAACGAATGGTCACTGATCTCTTTACAGACCCTTACCACCCAGACCACCGACCCTAATCGAACTCAGGGAGTTTTACCCGAGCTCCTGAGTTTCAGTGGTCAGGTCCCCAGGGCATTTATACAGTCCACACCGCAGAGAGAATCATCATTTCCCATCTCCCATTTCTCCTCACTGCTCACGCCACTATCCTCCAAACGTTCCTCATTGTCGCCATCGTCCACAGAATCATCGACACCATCGCTCTCCTACCTTTTAGAACCATCCACCACCTTGTACTCAGACCTACTGCTTCCGCCAGCACTAATGCCGGTTCACTCAATAACACTGTCTTCTGCCACCATATCCTCCGTACTCCCGTCTACACCTTTCTCCCTCTCTCTCCCTCCTCTTAGCTCTCATTACTCTACGCCACCAGCACCTCCAATGAACCAACAACTGCCACAAATGCCTCTGCGCGGCACCCAGAACACCCCGAAATTTGACGGGAAGACACCGGCCTTGTTGCCGCGCTTCCTTGAAGACATCCAACTACTTGGCATGGCCGCCGGTATCACGGAAGCTGAAATGGTTTGCACTGCCATATGGTATGCCGACCTCAAAGAGTCAGAGGGATGGGAACTTCTCCAAGAAGCAACCATCGTTCTGGCAGTATGGGCCGACTTTGTCAATGCAGTTAAAAAGTTATATCCCAGTTGCAAAGGAGCTAACCATTACTGTCATGCTGACATTCAATACCTTGTTTAGGAATACAGGGCTAAGCTGATGAGAACCCTAGAGGAACTTGGCAAATACAAACGAAAGTTCCTGAAGATCACTCAGCTCCTCATCATCGCCAGAAAACTCTCCAACCTTGACCGTGATGCTCTCTTCCTGGCTGGTCTACCAGCCAATCTTGAGACCCAAGTCCACCAACGTCTACTCATCACTATGACCATGCATCACCCATCAGATCCTTATCCGGTTGACGACATCGTGGACGCCACAAAATTCTTACTGACTGGCTCGGCTCTTCGCACTCTCCCAGCCACACAGCCTTACTACCCCACCTGGGCTACACCAGCTCCGGCGCCAACTAGCCCTCAAGCCACTCCATTAGCAGCAGCACCAGTCGCAGCTCCTGTCACTGCCCTAGCTGTAAAACAAGAAAACATTGTGGTGCAGTATGCGGTTCACCGGAACTGCACATTCTGTGATGACCCTGCTCACTTCATGGGCAACTGCCCTCACGTTGAAGCATACGTACAGTCCAGAAAGGCGACCCGAGGCACAGATGGCCAGCTCTACCTCCCTAACGGGAGACGTATTCTGCACATGCCCGGTACCCACTGCCTCCAAGACAGCTTAGACCAGATGAATACCCTGGTCACTACCTCTACCACTGCTACCGTTACCACGGGACTCCTCTCCCTCACTTATCCTGACACTGACGCTGTTTTAGACATTGAACTGTCAGTCTTCATGGCCCTGGTCGAAGATCCAGACATTGACGCCGATCCTGCCCTCGCTAACATCAACTTTCAGCCATATATCACCAAGGCTTGGGCTAGTTTCCAGGCCGACAAGGCTAAAGATAAAGGCAAGCGAGCTCGCTTTGATGGCATCAAGGTGCCTTCTCGAAAGACTGGTCACCCAGCTCCACGTCCGATTGCAGTTGCTGAGGAGATCATATCTCTGGCAATCTCGGCAGCTCACCCTATGCCATCTGGAGCATCGAGGCCTGCAACCCCGGCACCACTGGCACCTCAGCCGACCCCATCCACGTCTAAAAGTAACATCCCCTTTCGCCCCAATCATACTAACATCACTCCTACTGCCCCAACCAGGCAATTCAGATATACCTTTCCCCTAGAAGATGAGACTGCACTGAAGCACGTCTTAGACCGGGTTCTTGAGACTTCCATCTCGATCCCAGTCAAAGAACTCATGTCCATCGCCCCAAAGGTTCACAAGCAACTCTGGGAGCTTTCTACTACCAAGCGTATCCCTGTGTCTACTAACGTTGTACAGGTCAATGAACTCGCTGGTCACAACCCCAGTGCTGTGGAGCATGAATTTGGGGACCAAGTTCACTGGAACGATGACAGCCTCATTGTAGCACATCACAGCATCCCCTTACAGTCACTTGATGCAAAGGTACTCAGTACTGGACGCACCATCACAGCAGTCTTAGACACCAGTTCGGAGATCATCGCCATGCCTAAACGGGTATGGACGGACCTCGGTCTTCCGGCCCAGTCGGATCATGTTATGACAATATCGAATGCTAACGCTAGCACCGAGTCAACCATCAGTGTCGTCGAGAACCTTTGCCTGGATTTCGGAGCCGGCGAGATTTGTCTCCAGGTCCAGGTAGTCCCCAGGGCTAACTTTGACCTACTACTCAGCCGACCTTTTCATTGTCTTATGAGCGCGTCTACTGACGATTTCCCTGATAGTGCACAGACCATTATGCTCTGAGACCCTAACTTGGGAAAAATTTATAAACTGCCAATGCGTGCTTGGACCGAAGGATGTCTGTGCTGCCGATGTGGTCTATTCTGTGCTAACCACAAGTCCGTCGTCGAGATGGGTCTTGCAGATGCCAATGGACCTTCCAATTTGTTTTTCTATTTGTCTGCCTTGAACACTCCGCCCTGGTCCTGTTTCCATGTTTCGCATTCAGACTTACCTGCCACCACTCCTTCATCTTCTTATGAGTTTTTATCATCTACCCAGTCCACTCTGTCCTCTTCACACTTTCTTGCACTTTCTTCCCTTTACACATTTGATTCCATCTCCCATTCGCTGGCTTACAAGCCAGTCACTAAAAAGGTCTGGTCAGTCATGGCTCCTCTCGAGGAGGAGTACCGCATTCTGCGCTGGTTACTGGACGATCCTCTCGCCAGTCTCATTCCATTACCCACTAACCCCCTGGACTTCGTGCCAGGAACTCGATTCACACAGGAACGTGCTGACGCACTTGACCTTGACCCAGCCAAATGGCTGTGGCCCGAGGAGCTCAAGTTGGTTTGGTGGTTAGTCTGAAACCACGAGCCAGCCTTCGCTTGGATTCCAACCAAGCGAGGTCGCTTAGACGAATGATACTTCCCACTGGTCAAGATTCCAATGGTCCCCCATATGCCATGGATCCTTCACAATATTCCCATACCACCATCTTCATGGGACCAAGCCATCCAAATCATCAAAGACCGG
>JBBPLO010000221.1:0-26385 GCA_038089835.1 Retiboletus flavoniger
ACTTGGCAGGGAGTTGGCTATGCTACCAAGATTGATGGTAGGATGGATGGGGACCTTTACCTTCAGATTTTGAAGGATGAACTGCTCAATTCTTTGCAGTTTTATGGTCTTGATCCTCCTGACATCACCTTTCAGCAGGACAATGACCCCAAACATACTTACAAGAAGGTGAAGGATTGGCTTCAAGAGCAGGATTTTCATACTATGGTATGGCCTGTACAGTCTCCTGACCTCAACCCCATTGAGCACCTCTGGGGCTACCTCAAAAGGAGACTAGCAGATTGTTACAATTTTCTTTCCTCACCATCGCTTTCTTCTTGTAGTACACTTTTCGTCCTTGATCTCTTACTGAGGACATCATGTCTCTTGGGCACAGGAGGTATACCTCTTCATCGGAGGACCTTCTATGCTATCCCTAGTCTGCTTTCCTTAGGACTTCACCACTTCTCCTTTACCTTTTTGGATCCTCTTCTCCTAACTAAGTTCTCTCGTACTTAGTCGTATCCTTAAACATTACTTGGTCCATGCGTGGGAAGTCTCTCCAGTATTTAGTTCTTGCCTCCCTGTATTCCCGGTCTCCATTCTTGATCTGCACAATATTAGCATATCTTCTTGAGTCCCTCCTAGTCCCTCTGTGTTCAGCAACCTTAGCGATTCTAAGGATAGCTCTCTTGCCCCAAGTCTCTATCAGAAGTCGGTCTCTTCATGAGTATCGCCTGTAGACGATCCTAGCTACCTCGAGTCCTCCCTAGTATGCTACGCGTAACAAAAGATCAAGAATCTTCTTCAGTCCCACCTGTCTAGGTGTAGGACCCACCAACCATCACCACGTCTTACCGAGTACCTGAGGAAGAAGACTCTGACCTTCCCGATGTTACCAAATATTGAACCTCTCGACAAATTGCAGGCTCAAGCAGAACCCCATTAGATCCTTCCCTTGTAGGAAGAACCCCTCCTCACCCCTCACCCACACCACCCAGTCAACCCCCTCGTCAACCTAGCCCATCCCTTCGTCAACCTAGCCCATCCCTTCGTCAACCCAGCCCACCCCTTCGTCAACCCAGCCCACCCCCTCGCTTACCCAGCCCCATCTACTTGTCTCGCCCCCCCTCACCCAATATGCCTTCTGAACTCAAGGCCGCCCTCCCTGCTGACTTCACTGGGTCCTCCGCAGATGCTTCACGATGGATGAAGGCCATGAATGTTATGCCGGGCTAGAGGGGTACCAGCGGGGACTCAGAGTGAGCTCTAAGTGGGCTCGAAGATGAAGGAGGATACTCGAGGTGTTCCAACAGAGGTCTTCGGAGACACGCGTTCGAAGGGGAGTCCTTACGAACGGTAGCAACGCCAAACAGCCTGCGAGTGAACTTCAAGGGGTTGCCTTAAGTTCGGGACGAGGGTTCGAAGTGAAGACTCAAGGGAGGTTCCCTTAGCCTTAGTATGCTGATGACAGGCAGCGACGAGAGGGACGAGGAGTGACTTAGAACTCGTAAGATTGAGGAGACTAAGCTAAGGAGAAGTACAGGTGGTATCGAGGGTTTAAATATGGGCTGCCAGGTATTAGGTAAAGGGACGCGTCAGCGTCAGAGATAAGGAGTGAGTCAGCGCGATAAGGGCTGAGTCACGACGAGTCATATCTAATAATACAACGGCTCCGTGGAAGGTCGTGGAACGACGGAGAAGCGGAGGGAACCGGGGAAGCGGTACACGAGGCGGCAACGGCATACCTATAGTCCGAAGGCAGTGAGGACGAAAAGAGGCATAGCTAAGCATAAAGGAAAAGAAAAGGAAAAGAGATAAGAGACCGTGTCTCGTATCGTAACATTACCCCCCTGTTAAGGGGGAGACCCTGACGACCCTATCTTTCAAAGGTCGATATACCCCGCTCCAGGGGATCCGGTCATGTTAGCGTAAGCCGTGTCATCGAAGACGTCATCCACGTCATCGTTACCATAGTCGTTGGTTTCGACGGGGGAGGTCCTACAGCGAGGGCGACGGTTGGTTCGTCGGCGAGGGGGAGGAACTGGGATTGCAGGGGCAGGGTTTGCACGCCTGTTCCTGTGGGTAACGGGGGAGGAAGAAGAGGATGGGATAGGCGCGGGAGGTCGGTGCAAAGGGCAACGGCCCTGGGTATGTCCCGGTGCGAACTGAAGACAGAGGGGGCATTGGTATACCATGCAGTCGATCCGAAAGTGGCCGAGTCTGTGGCATTCGTAGCACGCCGTACGATAGCGTGGATGAGAAGGGGGGAGTGGAGTTCGGCCGTCGTTGCTGGTCCACATGGCTTCGGCGCGTTCCAGGAACGCGAGCTCTTCCTCATTGAGAGGAGTAGCGAGGGAGGAGGGGGACGAGGCGGCGCGGTGTCGGTCGGCTTGGCGAGTGGCCATCTCCCGTTGGTACCTGTCTAGGTCTTGGAAGAACTCGAGGGCACTGAGTTGGTACCCGAGGGTGAGGATGGTAGCGCGGGCCTCTCGGTGGATGGAGGAGAGGACGGACCCGAGGAGGGCGAGTTCGGCGGCGGAGGGGCGCGGAGGGATGAGACTTAGACGGGCGATCTGTAGATAGAGCTTCGAGATAAGCTCAATGGGGGAGGCATCTTCGACGAACACCTGAAGGGGAATCATGAGATGGGAGTCCGTCAGGGCGGAGGCCAACTCTTGCATGTCTTCCCAAGAGGGGTAATCTTCCCTCATGCGATGTGCGTAGAGGGGAATGTCCACGCTAAGGATGGGAGCGGGGGTGATGGTAGCGAAGGAAACTGGAGGGAGTTCCGGTGAAGGCGAGCGGCCTTCGGAGGGGAGCGGGGAGCTAGGGATGGTTACGGGGGACGAGAGCGGGTCGTAAACGACCGAAGCGTGCGAAGCTATAGAATCTATCGTAGCGGACAAGTCCTCGGCGGAGGTAACATTGTCAGCGAGCAGGGAAGAGATAGGAGGAGACGAACGTATCAAGGAGACAGTAGAGATAGAAAGCGAAACGGTAGTGGGGACGGTGTTCATGGTGTTTTTGTTTTTTGGACTTTGTTTTGGTTTAGTACTACGAGGGGAAGGAGATAGAGAGAGGGGAAACTAGGTAGGGAAGGCGCGGGGGTTCGCCTTTTTGTATGCGGACAGGATGGTCCGTGCGTGTTTGAGTTCCCTTTCGGGAAGCCAGGAGTCATCCTCGGCGGAGTATCCCTTCCACCTGACCAGATAACGACGCTTATCCGAAGCGCCTTTATGCCGTATTATCTTCTCGATTTCGTACTCCGCTTGTCCGCCGATGAGATCCGGCGGGTTTTTTTTGAAATGGGTGCCATAGACGGCGTTCTGCCGATAGGGTGATAAGAGAGAAGCATGGAAGACGGGGTGGATCTTCCACGTGGGTGGGAGTTTCAACCTATATGTAATAGGGGAGAGGACGTCAGAGATAACAAAGGGTCCTTCTCTTTTGGGGGCGAATTTCGGGTTAGCAATTTCCCGACAGAGGTTACGTGCTTCTAGCCAAACCTGGTCGCCCTTCTTGAATGGTGAGAAGGGGCGACGGTTTCTGGCAGCCATAGTCTGGCGAGCCAGTTTGTGGGAAGCGAGGGCTTCGCTTCGGGCTGCGGTGAGTTGTCGAAGTCTTACTTCAACGGCGGGGACTTGGGTGGAGGGCACTACGGTGGGGAGAGGGTTAGGTTCGTAGCCCATGAGGAGGAAGAATGGAGATTGGTTGGTAACAGAGTGGGGGCGGTGGTTGTGTGTGAATTCCGCTTGGGGAATTCGGTCGGTCCACGTGGCGGGGGAATCTCCGCAGAAGATGCGGAGATAGGTTTCGATCTCTTGGTTTACCCGTTCGGTTTCTCCGTCCGTCTGCGGGTGGAAGGCGGTGGAGAGCGCGAGTTTGTAGTTCAGGATGCGCGCGAGTTCCTTGGAGAAGGCGGAGGTGAATTGGGGTCCGCGATCTGAAATGATACGGTCAGGGAGGCCAAAGCGAGAGTATACTTTGTGGGCAAAAAGGGTTGCCATCCCGGCGGCGGTGATAGATTTTTTTGTGGGGCAGAGAATTACCCCCTTCGTAAGTCCGTGGTCGACCACGACCAGGAGACTATCAAACCCCTCGGAGGGGGGTAGATCAGTGATGAGATCACAGGAGATCTGTTGGAAAGGGCGAGAGCAGGTGGAGCGAATGGGGGTGAGCGGCGGGGTCGTGGGGTGCGTATTGGCCTTGTTTTGCTGGCAGATAGCGCAGCTGGAGACGTAGGAACGGACGTAGGCGGCTAGCGCGGGCCACCAGTACTCAGCAGAGACGAGTTGGCGGGTTTTCTGAATGCCGGGGTGGCCGGCGGAGGGGTGGTCATGATGCTTTGCCAAGATGGCTTGGCAGGAGTCGGGTGGAGCGTAGACGCGTCCATTGAACGTGAGCATACCGTCGACGGTTTGCCACGGGGAAAGGCGGGAGCGGAAGGCTCCGGCGACGGGGAGAGTCGGGTTTAGGGATTGGATGGCGGCGAGGGCGGTAGGGTTGGTTTTGCAACCGTCTGTAATCTGGGAGGCAAGGAGGGTGTCGACGGAGGAGACGAAGAGGTCTTCCGGGAGGAGGGTGACATCGGAGTTGTCGGCGTCTTTGGTGTCATGGTCCGCTCGCCTGGAGAGGGCGTCGGGACCGGCAAGTTGGGCGGCGGGGGTGTAGGAGAACTGGAGGTCGAAGTCTGCCAGGTCGAGGAGCCAGCGGGCTTGGCGTCGGTTAAGGTTCTGGGGTTTGCGGAAGTAGGTGAGATTTTTGTGGTCCGTGAAGACCAGGACGGGGAAGGGGGAGCCGCGGAGGTAGTGTTTCCACGCTTGGAGGGCGCGGATGACCGCGAGGAGTTCCCGGTCGTGGATGTCGTAGTTTCGTTCCGCGGGGAGGAACGATTGGGAGATGAAGGAGCAGGGTTTCCATTCCCCGTTTTCATCGAGCTGTTGGAGGATGCCTCCAGTGGCGAACTTGGAGGCGTCGGTGGCGATGGCGAACTGTGCTCCGGAGTTCGGGAGCCGGAGGACTGGCTTTTGGAGGAAGCGGCCTTTGAGGGTCTCGAAGGCTTCTTGGCAGTTGGGGGTCCATTCCCAGGGTTGTGTCTTCTTCGTCAAGTCGATGAGGGGGCGGGCGAGAGTCGAGTAGTCGGCGATGAACCGCCTGTAGAAATTAGCAAATCTGAGGAAAGATCGGACTTGTTTCACGGTGTTGGGTATGGGCGATTTGTCGATGCCCTCAAGCTTGACTGGGTCCATGGCGGCATGGCCCGGTGTGACGATCATGCCGAGATATTCGACCTCGTCGGTGGCGAACTTGCATTTCTCCAGTTTGAGGTGGAGATCTAGTTCGAGCATCCTTTGGAGGACGCGTTTGGTGTGCTCCGTGTGGGAGGCATCGTCTGGGGAGAAGATGAGCAAGTCATCCATGTAAATGATTAGCCATCCTTCGGCGATCATGTCGTGGAAGGAGTCGTTCATGAACCTCTGGAAGGTCGCGGGGGAGTTAGTAAGTCCGAAGAACATTACGTTTGGTTGGAACAACCCGCGGTGGGTTACGAAGGCGGCCTTCCATCGATCTTCGGGTTTGATCTGTACGTTGTTGTACCCCCAACGTACGTCGAATTTGGTGAATTTTTTGGCATCTCGGAGCTTATCGATGAGCTCCGAGATCAGGAGGAGTGGATAGGCGTCCCGTACGGTCGCCTCGTTGAGTTTTCGGTAGTCTTGGCAGGGCCGAAGACCACCGTCCTTCTTGTGGACGAAGAAGAAGGGAGATGCCTGTGGGGAGTTAGATGGGGAGATCTTCCCGGCGGCTAGGTTCTCGTCAATGAATTTGTCTGCCGCTTCGGTCTCGGCAGGGGACAGAGGGTATACCTTCCCGATGTGGGGAGTGAAATCTGGTTTGAGTTTGATTTCATGGTCGTAGGGTCTGCTGGGGGGTAGGTGGTCGGCGGCGTCTTTAGAAAAGACGGTCGCGAATTGTCAATATTCCTCGGGTAGGAGGGTTTTGGGGGTTGCGAGGGCTTCGGCCCGAGCGAGTTCGGTGGCTTGGGTTAACTTTGCTACTTGGGCGGGTCTGAGGAACCGAGATCCGCATCTCATGATTCTGAAGGCGGCTCGGTTTTTTGTGGCAGCGTTCATGAAGACGTCCTCGGTCGTCCAGTCGTTGTACTCCCGGAGGTGGTCGTGGGAGACAACCTTTACTGGTAGGGCGTCGGGTTCGTGGTCGGGAAAGGTGTAGACTCTGTCGTGTCTACATTGGTCGAGGCGGACTCTCTCTCGGCATAGCCTTGATTGGTCCGTGGCCTCGTTTAGGGAGAGGGTTTGTTTAGCCCAATCGATCTTGGGGTTGTTGGCTCGGAGCCAAGGGAGACCGAGGATAACGTTGTCTCATCCGAGATGCATTACGTGGAGGAGGACCTGGTGGGTTAGTCCTCCGATGACAATGAAGAGGGAAGAAGTATGGGTTATTTCTCCCTTCTTGTTGGTTGTCCCGTCGGCGTTACGGGCTAGGATTGGGGTGGAGAGCTTCATGAGGGGTAGTTTGTGTTTCTCGACGAAGGCTCGATCGATGCAGGAGATACTAGCTCTGCTATCGACGAGGGCGGCAGTGGCGACGGTTTTCTTGGTGTAAGTGGGACGCACGACTTGAACAGGAATTTTCATTGATTTAGTGGTCGTGTTTACTGTTACAGCTTTTACGAAGGAAGGTGCTAACGTCGTGGTAGGCTTCCTGTTTAAAAATCCTGGAGGAAGACGGCCTTTACGTCTTCTTCATCGTCGTCGTCCTCGATCTCTTGTAGACGAGGGATTTCTTCTTCGTCGGCCACCTCTGCCACCTTCTTGGTTGGTGGGCGAGAGGCCTTCGGGACCTGTGGGGAGAAAGTAGGGCAGCTTCGGGAGGGGTGGCCGCTTTGGCGACATCAGAAACAAAGGTTGTTTTTGATACATCTTTGTCTTTCTTCGGGGGTTAACTTTGTGAGCGTTTTGACGACGTCGACGTCCATGGCGTTGGGGTCGACTCGGGTTTTTGGTGCGAAGGTGATATTTTTGGCGCGATCGGCTCTGGACCTGGAGGCGACCTCGTGTGCGCGGTTCTACATGTTATCGAAGTGCATGGCCTTCGAATACCAGTCGGTGATGGTGGTGGGGGGAGATTTCATCACGTAGATTTTGTACATGATGGACGAGGGTAAGCCTGCGGCGAAGTAGGCTATGAGGACGTTGTCGTCGGTTATTTGGGCGATGGCAACTTTGCTTTGGAAGGTGGCGATATATTTAAGGAGGGTTGGGGAGAACCCGTCCTTCTTCTTTTGCATTCGTGTGGTGGAAAGCCAGGCGATGGCGTTCCCGATGGAGTCCTGGTGCTTGAAGGCAGCCAGGAATTCGGTGGTAAAGGTGGCGACGGTGCCGAGGTTGATGGTTCCGGCGGAGAAACATTTCTGTCGGAAGGTTGCTGCCCAGATGGCGGCGGATCCCTTGGTCATATAAGAAAGAGCGAACGCGATTTTCTTCGCGTTGGTGTCGTAGATGTCCTCGTTGACGAGGAGGTAGAACTGAACAGTGTTGAACCACTGTTCGGATTGATCATAGGATCCATCGAAGGGTTCAGGGGCTCCAAGGCGGAGTTCCTTTGTAGCCATTGTAGCTGGGGGTGGGGGCGAGGAGGGGACGGGAGGACGCGTGTGAGATAGAGGGAACCCGGTGAGGGTCGGGGGCCGAGTAGGTCTGGCAGGGAGAGACACGCTTGGTTGCGTGGCAGTGGGAGTGGGAGTCTCAGGGGAAGGAACTCGCGGAATACTAAGTTGTTGAGCGAGGCTTTGGGCGAGGTGGGTGGATTCTTCTTCCTCTTGGAGAGAGGTGGGGTGTTTGTCGGAGTCAGAGTGGTTCGAGGGGGGGGACGAGGGTTCAGGGGAGGACGGGCCTTGTTCGGGCGTTCCTCGGAGTCTGTACCACTGGGAAGTAATGATGACGCGTTGCCCAGGGAATCACCCCGTACAGGCTGAGGGCGGGAAAGGGTAAGAGGAGCGACCTGATAGTCGTCCGTAGGGGCTAGCTTAGTCTTTTGTTATGCCGGGCTAGAGGGGTACCGGCGGGGACTCAGAGTGAGCTCTAAGTGGACTAGAAGACGAAGGAGGATACTCGAGATGTTCCGACAGAGATCTTCGGAGACACGCGTTCGAAGGGGAGTCCTTACGAACGGTAGCAACGCCAAACGGCCTGCGAGTGAACTTCAAGGGATTGCCTTAAGTTCGGGACGAAGGTTCGAAGTGAAGGCCCTAGGGGAGTTTCCTTAGCCTTAGGGTGCTGGTGACAGGCAGCGACGAGTGGAGCGAGGAGTGACTTAGAACTCGTAGAATTGAGGAGACTAAGCTAAGGAGAAGTACAGGCGGTAACGAAGGTTTAAATACGGCCTGCCAGATGTTACGTAAAGGGACGCGTCAGCGTCAGAGATAAGGAGTGAGTCAGCACGATAAGGGCTGAGTCACGACGAGTCATATCTAATAATACAACGGCTCCGTGGAAGGTCGTGGAACGACAGAGAAGCGGAAGGAACCGGGGAAGCGGTACACGGGACGGCAACGGCGTTCCTGTAGTCCGAAGGCAGTGAGGACGGAAGGAGACATAGCTAAGAGTAAAAGTAAAGGAAAAAGGAAAAGAGATAGGAGACCGCGTCTCGTATCGTAACACCACCACCACATTTTGCCTCTCAATGACAACAACTACACCACCTGGAGTAAGGAGATAAAGGCACTCCTGTGCTCCAAAGGCCTCTGGCACCTTGTCAATGGAAAGAAAAAATGCCCCAGCTCTGGAGACAAGAAGCAGGATGCCTGGGATACCAAACAGGACCAGGTGGCTGGTGAACTTGTGCTCAACATCTCACCAGAGCAACAAGTGCACATCAGAGCACTCCAGGATGATCCCAATGCTGCTTGGACCATACTCCAGAAGCTCTTTGTGCAGCAGAAGGCCAGTACTCATTTTGTCACCTATGATGAGTTCTTCAGTATCAGAAAGCATCCTGAGGAATCCCTCCCAACTCTTAGTGCTCAAGTTGAGCAAGCCATGGCCAGCATTCAGGAGCTCTGCCCCTCCACCTTTTATTTGATGACCTTGGACAATGAGCTGTGTTGTATGGCAATGATGCATGCTTTGAGACCAGACTATGCCCATTTCACCTCATCCCTCACTCTCCTCACAGACCTTGACAAGGACAAGGTAAAAGCAGCATTCCAGATTGAGAAAATTAATTGCCACCCTCACCCTGAGACATCCACTGCTACTGGCAGCTCTGTCCTCTCAACTGCTGCTTCTGGCTGCAGTTGCAAACCCTCCTTGCCCTGCGGCTTCTGTGACAAGCCCAGTTACTGCATATGCAAATGCTACTTATTGCAACATGCAAAGGAACAGTACAAGTCATCAAAATGCAACAGAAAGTGGGGAAACCAGATGAACATGACCTCTACTCCCACAACAATGGTGAACAGGAATAAGCCACCCCAGGATGTGGTTGAACATGCTGGAAATGTGAGTCTTTGTTCCAGTGATCCCTCTGATCCACTTTTGCCACTCCAACTCAATGCTGACACCAATTGGAATGCAGACACAGGCACCACTTCTCATATGACACCACATCACCATTGGCTGCACAACTACACCCCCAAATGTGTCCCAATCAAGCTTGCTGATAATATCATTGTCTATTCAGCAGGGAGTGGTGTTCCACCTGACTCTTGATGGGAAGAGGGGGAGAGCAGTGGAATTCAGTAATGTTCTGCATATATCCCAACTCTGCAACATTCTTCTTGCTATTCTGTATCTAACTCATCAATCATCATTTGTTGTCCATATCAATACAACACACCTGTTTGTTGCACCCATCAATGAGCACAATGCTGCATTCCTCAACAGTACCACAGAACCCATTACTGAGTATGCCAACCCAGCAACCACTGTATCTCTCAACTTGTCCTTGTGGTATCGCAGACTCATGCACTACAATATGTCTGACATCAAAGCTCTGATTGAGCACAACCTGGTGACAGGCATGCAACTTGATGTCAGGACCACACCTGATCCAATCTGTGAACCTTGCATTGCTGGCAAGATACACACAACTCCCTTTCCCAGCAGCTCCTGGTGCACTTCTTGCCCACTGGAGCTTGTGCACTCGGATGTCCATGAGGTGCCCTACTGCTTATTCTTAGGATTTTTCTACCAGGTCACATTTATTGACAACTACTCAAGGTACTGTTTCATGCTGCCAATTTATGCAAAATCAGATGTTTTTGGTGCATTTAAGCAGTTTAAGGCATTTGCTGAGAACCAGACTGAGCAGAAAATGAAAACCTTGCAAGACAACAAGGGAGGGGAGTACATGAGTGGCAGCACCATGCTCGAATTCACCAAATCCTGTGGAATCAAGCACCAGCACACAGTCCAAGCACATCCACAGCAAAATGGTGTTGCAGAGTATGCAAACCACGTCCTCTCTGAGCACATCACTGCCATGCTGAAAGAATCTGGACTTGCAATGGCATTCTGGGATGAGGCACTCACTGCACTGGTCCATGTCAGGAATCATTGCCCAACAGCTGCCCTGGACAATGCAACACCTTATGAGCTCTGGAATGGTCACAAACCTGATATATCATACCTCAAAATATGGGAATGCACTGCATATGTGCATGTTCAGAAGGACAAGCATCCTGCATTTCACCCACACTATGAGAAGTGTGTATTCATTGGTTACCCAGATGGATACAAAGGGTGGAAATTCTACAACCCTACCACAAAGCACACTTTCACCTCTGAACATGCTGATTTCAATGAATGACTCCCTCCAGTTGGTGCACCACTGCCTTTGCAGGCTACCACTGTGCCAACTGTACCTGCTGAGGCCCTATATGTCCCTCCCAACTTGCCGGAGGAAGTAAATGCTGATGAGCCACTAGTAGCCACTCCAAAGTTGCCACCTCCTTAGGGGGAGCATGAAGCTGAAGCTGTGGAGGAGCCAGCATCTCTTTCACCACCAGCCACTCCACTGCCAGCACCACCCAGAGCTCCTAGCCCAGTTGGCATTGGTGCTCAAATGCCTGCCAGAAATTGCCAACCACCTCACAAGTGGTGAAAACTCAGTCCAGCACAAATAGCTGGTAACCAGGATGATTCTGAGGATGATGAAGATGCAGATGCAGCCTGTTGTTTTGCTACCAGTTCATGTCATCCTAGATTATTTGCAGATGCCCTGTGCAGGAAGGATGCTGTGGAGTGGAAGAAGGCTACATTAACTGAATTGGAGGCTCACAAGATGAATGGCACCTGGACTCTGGTGCTCTGACTGAAGGATTGCCCTGTAATTGGTTCCAGATGGGTGTTTACCCAGAAATATCATGCTGATGGCTCATTTGAGCATTACAAGAGCCATTTGGTCACTCAGGGCTTCTCCCAGCATCCTGGATTTGAATACCTTGAGGTCTTCACTCCCACTGTATGTCTACCAACCCTGCATATCATTCTTGCATTAGCTGTGCTCCACAGCCTTCATCTGTGATTTGTTGATGTCTCCAACACCTATTTGAACAGTGACATGGACTGTGATGTCTATATGGAGCAGCCTGAAGGTTTTGCCATAGAAAACCCAAATGTTTGTCAATGACATGACCTTCACATCCAAGTCTCTGCCTGCAATTAAGCAGGCAATCACAGATCTCAGTGGCCACTTCAAACTGTGTGGTCTGGGACCCACCACAGAGCTGCTGGGAATCAGAATCAACTGTAACCATGCCAAACACTCCCTGACCATCTCCCAACCTCAGTACTGCACTGAGATGCTCACATGCTATGGTATGGCTGATTCGAAGCCTGTTTCAACACCTATGACTCCTGGACTTTGTCTATCAAGTAATCAGAGCCCCAAGACTGCTGAGGAGTGTGCTTTCATGTGATCTGTAGACTATGGAGGTGCTATTGGCTCTTTGCAGTACCTCTTCTGCACCACTCATCCTGATATCGCTTACACAGTCAGTCAGCTTGCCTCCTTCACATCTGATCCTGGTGTTGTCCATTGGCATGCCATCAAGCACCTCATACACTACATCAATGGCACCATGGACTATGCCATCACCTATGCACCAGATCCATCTCAGTCCCAGCTATTCATCACATACTCCAATGGAAACCATGGTGGTTGCAAGAACACTGGATGGTCTACTGGCACATATGTGGTCAAAATTGGTACTGGAGCTGTGTCCTGGATGTTGAAGTGCCAGTCCATTGTTGCTCTTTCTATGATGGAAGCAGAGTACATGGCTGCATGCAAGGCAGGCAAGGAGATTGTCTGGATGTGCAAGATACTGCAGGAGCTGGGATTTCCCATCACCACCTCATCTGGTCTCTTCATGGATAACCAGTCTGCCATTCAGGTAGCCAAATATCCTGAACACCATGGATGCACGAAGCAACTTGATCTCTCCTGGTTCTGGCTATGTGATGTGGTTGATCAAGGGTCCATTTCCCCCACATATGTGCCCACTGGCAAAATGCCTGCTGATCTACTCATGAAGGCATTGCCTCATATCAAGGTGAAGCAATTCTGTACTTCTATGAGATTGGGCACATTTGGAGGGAGCTAAGCGATATGAAGAGATGTGCAATCAGGGAGGAGTGTTAAATGCAGCGATTGCACCCACTGTGTCACATTGTGGCCCATTGTTGTTATTTGTGGTTGTTGTGACCACATCCTGTATATCCTGTGAGTCCACTGTCTTTTCTCCTTAGTTTCTGACAGTGGATTCCAGCTACCTGATTCAGCTGTCTAACAGTCCTGAATGCTAGCAATGAATAGTGGAGTTTCAGGAGGTTGAGAGAACACCATACAAGCAGAATCTATATTGACAACAAAGCTAGCATGTTTGGTAAGCTATAGAACAGAGAGGAGATTGTTGCAAAGCTCAGGAACATGCAGGACACAAGTGAACTCGACTGCTCCAGCTCTCTTCCCCTCTATGACTGGGTGGAACACCACAGACTCAACACCAGATGAGTAGACCATAGTGCTGTCAGCCAGCTTGATTGGCATGCTTTTTGGGGTATAGTTGTGCAACCAGTGGTGATGAGGGGTCATGTGAGAAGTGGTACCTGAGTCTGCATTCCAATCAATATCAGAATTGAGAGGTGAGATGGGTCACTGGAATGAGCACATGCATTTCCTGCCAGTTCTATGGAGTTGGCTGCACTAGGGCAGGCATAACAGATGGAAATGGGATAGAAGATTCAGAGGAAGGCATAGTAGCAGAGTTTGCTTTCTTGACCTTTTGTTTGGGTGTCTTATAGGCATTCCTGGCATGCTGCAAAGTGAAACACTTGCACTGGCAGTAACCAGGCTTCTCACAGAAAGAGCAAGGTGAGGTTACCAGTGCAGTTCCAAGAGTAGCAAAGAGCACAGAGTTGCCAGAAATAGCATCAGGATGGGAGTGACAATTGATTTCCTTGGTGTGGAATGCAGATTTCACCTTGTCTGTTACAATTTTCTTTCCATTCCATCGTATCCTCCTAGTAGTATATTTCTTTCCTTTCTTTTCTTACAGAAAAACCCATCGCTTTCAAGCACATCTTGCCTATCTCTTCATAGGAGGACCCTCTTCTATCTTTGCCCATCGGTTACATATATCAGATTCTGATTACCAACTCATTGTCTCAATGAACACTGTCTCTCCTAATTAGGTTCTCTCATATCTAATCGTTACCTAGTATTCCACAAGCTTCCTTGGTTCATGCAGCGTAGGCCTCTCTATAAATAGTCATCTCTTATCCTGTATTCCGCATTCTTGGTCTGCGCAATATAGCATATTATCAAGCATTATCCCTTAGTGTGATCTTAGCAATTCTAAGATCATCCCTTGTACCTCTGGTCCTAGATCATTCTTAGCTTGTCTTTGATAGACATTGGTCTCTTTGTGAGTATCACCTAGCAAAGTCAGGATCACTTCGAGACCTAGTCCATATGCTTTGCATAACAAAAGACCAAGAATATCTTCTGATCCCACCTCTCTAGGTGAAGGACCCACAACCCAACCACCACAACATCCAAGTATCAAGCACCTGAGGAAAGTGATTCCAATCTTCCTGATCTAACCAAGTATCAACTCCCATCGAGATGCATTGCCAGCTCCAGTAGTAGTAGAGCCCCACTCCTTGATCCTTCGTTCTCCCCTCAACCCAGGACCTCTATCCAGCCACCCCCTTGTCAACCTAGCCTATCCCCTTGTCAACCCAGCCCACCAGTAAATCCTTTAAATCTTACTCCAGCCATGTCCTCCACCAAGTCTGAACTAAAAGTGGCACTTTCCACCGACTTCTTGGAAAAATCTTCCGATTCCTCCAAATGGATTAAGGCCATGAAAGCCTACTTCAAGCTAAACAAAACCCTCTACCCTGACAATGCCTCCCAAATTATGACCACCTTGAACAAGATGCCTAAAGAAAGAGGAGCTTCCTTCACTGAAGCTTGGTATGACAAAATGGCAGATGTTTCCATCACTACAGGAAAAACCTTCCCCAAGTTTGTCACCAACTTTGAGACTACCTTCTTTCCCTACAATGTCAAAGCCACTGCTTGCCTCAAACTCACCAAACTTTGCCAGAAAAGCACTAGGACTGGGGATGGATTCCAACAATACATCACAGATTTCCAGAACCTCGCCGGGATATCTGACATCACTGACAAAACCACTTTAATCAACCACTTTGCCCTAGGACTGGACCAACAAATCACCACCATGATTCTCTCCATAGGAACCATTCCCACCACCATCAAAGAATGGGTAACAAAGGCAAAGGCCTTCCATGCCAAGAAGATGAGAATCCTTGCCCTTCAATCTGGAAATCCCCTCCCCTCTCTCTTGTCTCTCAAAACCCCATGTGACCCCAATGCCATGGACATTGATGCAGTCAATCTTACTAAGCTAACCCCAATGGAATGAGCTAAGTGTATCAAAGAAGGGCAATGCTTCCAATGTCGGATGGTTGGACATAATGCTCAAAATGCTGAAAAACCACCCTCAATCGCCCCCCACCTCCATATCCCCAGAATGTGAGAACCACCACCATGGTTCCAGTTGCCCCTGCTCTCACCATCACTCCACAGCTCTCCTTCCTCAAACAGTATGTCAACTCCCTTTGCACCTCTGGAAAGGACAAGAAGAAGATTCTCTTGATGCTAAAAATGTGTTATGAAGAAGACACACCTGTCACCACCAAAGTAAATTCCATCTCTTTCACTAATGTTCAAAAGGCAAAGAATTTTTAAAGAAGGAAGTCATGTCGATGTCCTCTTCCTGAACTACTGATCATGTACTTGTAGCATCTAATGGAAAACAAACCCTCTATCTTGATGTCTCATTACTGGGAACCATTGAAACCACTGCCCTTATCAATTCTGGAGCAACTGGAAATTTCATTGACCCTCGTCTCCTATGAAAAGGACCCTTCAAACTCCATCGTCTTCTGTCACCCATCATTGCTTACAATGTAGATGAAACTACCAACCACATAGGAACAATCAGATGGACCACCACCATGCTCATTACTTGCAGAACCTTTTCCCAACAAGAAACCTTCTTTGTTCTTTGACAGAAAATTCCCCAGATCATCCTAGGCCTCCCTTGGCTAACTCAGTGGAACCCAGCTATCAACTGGACTACCTGCACCATCTCTATCCCTGCCTGTTCTCCCCAAAGGGTCAACATGAGTATCCTCCCCTGAAGGATGACAGACAAGAAATCAATAAAACCACCATTTCCACTGAAATTGCCCAACTCCAAAAACCCAAGAACATTCCCATCCCAGGTTTCTGTAAAGACTTCGCTGATGTCTTCACTGAAGCTACCCACAACATCTTACCTCCACATCAATCCTATGACCACACCATTGAACTCAAGGACTCATTCATCCCAAAAATCACCAAAGTATATTCCCTTAACTCTGCAGAGAAAGAAGCCTGCAAAGCCTTTATTGATGAACATCTTAAAACAGGCTGAATCATCCCCTCAAATCCCCTCAAGCCTCCCCTTTTTTCTTTGTACCCAAGAAAGATGGATCCACCCTGTCAGGATTACCACTACCTTAACAGTCACACTATCCATAACACTTACCCATTACCCCGCATCCCTGATCTAATCAACAAAATGAGAGACACCAACTGGTTTACCAAGTTTGACATTCACTGGGGATACAACAATATACGTATCAAAACTGAAGACCAGTGGAAGGCAGCCTTCATTACAGAATTAGGACTTTTTGAACCCACTATCATGTTCTTCGGATTTTGTAACACTCCCTCCATCTTCCAAGCCTTCATGAACCACATCTTTGCTGACATGGTTGCTGAATAATGGCTGAAGATCTACATGGACAACCTCAGACTCCACACAAATGGCAACCTGACCACTCACCATAACCAAACTCGCTGAGTCCTCCAACATCTCCAAGAATATGGCCTTTCCTTGAAAATCTCTAAATGTACTTTTGACTCTCCCACCATGGAATATCTGGGACTCATCATTGGTAATAGCCACATTCACATGGACCCTTCCAAACTACTCACCATCCACGATTGGAAATCCCCCTCCTCAGTTGCTGGCATCTGCTCCTTCCTTGGCTTCACAAACTTCTACTGCAAATTCATGGTTAACTACTCAAACATCGTCACCCCCCTCACCTTCCTCACTTGAAAAGATCAACCATGGGTCTGGTCCCCATTACAACAACGCACCTTCAATAACCTAAAAGCCACATTTTGCTCCACACCCATTCTCACCCTTCCTGACACCACCCACCCCTTTTCAGTCACGATGGATGCCTCTCTCATTGCTGCTGGCGTGGTGCTCATGCAAGCTGACACCAATGGTGACCTCCAACCAGCTGCCTATTTCTCAAAAACCTTTGCACCAGTGGAATAAAACTATGACATCTATGACCAAGAACTCCTTGCGGTCATCCTTACCCTTGGAGAATGGAAACACTATCTACAGGGCACTCCACACCCTGTCACCATAATCACTAACCACAAAAACCTATCCTACATACATAACCCTCATAAATCCTCCCTGTTATGATTGTAACACAGATGCTGTTACGCTGGGCTAGGGGAGTACCAGCGGGGTCTCAAGGTGAGCTGCTAGTGACGAAGGACGAAGGAGGATACACAGGTAGTATGCCAATAGAGGACTTTGACATGCTGGGGTTCAGAGGGACGCTCTAACCCGAGGGGTTCCCTAACGAGAGGGCGCTGAGGACGAGTCCAAGGGGTTTCCGAGGATACGGACAAAGTGAAGACTCAAGGGAAGTCCCTTAGTCTTAGTTTGCCTTAGTTCAGGCGAGAGCACTGGAGAGGCTTAAGCAACTCATAGAATTGAGAAGACTAAGCTTAAGGGGAATACAAGCGAAGGTGTCCTATAAGTACAGCAGCCAAGAGGATTATGTAAGGGAACACGTCAGCGTCAGAGATAAGGGTTGAGTCAGAGATAAGGGCTCTGAGTCAACTCAAGTCATAGCTAATAATACAACGGTTCTGAAGAAGGCCGGTATTCAGCGAAAGATGGAAGGAACCGGGGAAGCGGTACACGAGGCTGCAACAGCATACCTGGAGTCCAAAGTAGACGAGGACGAAAGGAGACTTAGCTAAGAGGAAAAAGAAAGAAAGAAACGTATCTAGTCCATGATCGTAACATTATCCCCCCACTAGGCAGGGAGTCCCTGACGACCCTAGGCATTCCTCAGAGATCGATGAATGCTCCTCTGGGAGAACCAATGATATTATGGTAAGCCTCGTCATTGAGTACATCATCGACGTCATCATCTCCGTAGTCGTGCGCGGCAGTGGGAGACTGGTGACACCAGGGGTAGTGGTTGCGGCAGCGACGCGGAGGCGGAACTGGGCGAGGCAGAGTAGGCTGCATTCTCTGGTTTTGATGAAGAATGGGGGAGCGGGAGCCTCAGGAGGAACTGGAGGGCAAAGAGAAAGGCTGGGAAGGCATAGGCCATCGCAGGGGACATCTGGATTGGGGGTGACCCGGGGTGAACTGTAGGCATGTAGGACATTGGTAGATGTGGCAGTCGGTCCGAAAGTGACCAAGGTGATGGCAATGGAAGCAGGCCTCCCGATAATGAGGGTGGCGAGGATCCAAGGGGGTGTTGCTGTCATTGCCTGTCCAGAAGGCTTCGGTTCGTGTCAGGAACTCTAGTTCCTGTGGGTCTAAAGGGGAAGAAGATGCGGATGGAGTGGTCTGGGTGTGGACATTGCACTGGGCTTCGAACTCTCTTTGGTAATGGTTTAGGTCTTTAAAGAATTCAAGGGCCCCTAGCTGGTAACCCAAGAACAGGAGGATAGCGCGGGCGTCTCGGTAGACTTGGGTGACGACAGTGCCATAGCAGGCGAGCTTGGCATGAGAAGGGTTCGGGGGTAGAAGGCTCAGACGAGCAATCTGGAGGTATAACTTCGAGATGAGCTCGATGGGGGATCCGTTCTGGACAAAGAATTGGAGGGGGATCATAATATGGGAGTCGGTTAAGGCCGACACAAGTAGTTGGAGGTCATCTCGATTCGGGTAATCTTCACGCAGACGATGCGCATTGATTGGTACGTCCACACTGAGTATGGGAGCAGGAGCGATGGTAGCTAGGGAGACTGGGGGGAGTTCGGGAGAGCGATCACCCCAGCATGGGGCGGAAGGAGAAGAAGGGTTTCCCCATCCGGGGGAAGGAGCTCTAGAGGACGACGAGAGGGGGTCATAGACTGTGGACGAGTGAGAGGCTATACTAGGAAAATCTACGGGTAGATCCTCGACCGACAGGACGTTGTCAGCAAGGGGAGAGGAAATAGGAGGAGAAGAACGTAGCGATGATACAGTAGAGATGGACAGAGAAACGGGAGAAGTGACGTTGTTGTTTTGGGACATGACGTTGTTTGAAGTTTTGTGTTTTTCTTTTGTATACTAGGTGAGAAGAGAGAAACGGAGGAAGGAGAAACTAAGTAGGGAAGGCACGGGGGTTCGCCTTTTTGTACACAGAGAGGATGGTCTGTGTGTGTTTGAGTTCTATTTCTGGTAGCCAGGAGTCGTCGTCGGCGGAGTATCCTTTCCATCTAACCAGATAGTGGCGCTTATCCGAAGCTCCATGATGACGAATAATCTTTTCTATCTCGTACTCTGCCTGTCTGCTGACGAGATCCGGAGGGTTCTTTTTGAAATGAGGTCCGTAAATAGCGTTTTGCCGATAGGGCGATAAGAGAGAAGCATGGAAGACGGGATGGATTCTCCACGTCTTCGGGAGTATTAGACGATAAGTGACTGTGGAGAAAACGTCAGTGATAACAAATGGTCCTTCTCGTTTAGGAGAGAATTTCGGGTTCGTGAGTTCTCGACAGAGATTACGCGCTTCTAACCAAACCTTGTCGCCTTTCCGGAATGGGGTAAAGGGGCGACGATTTCTGCTGGCCATGACTTGTCGGGCGAGCTCGTGGGAGGCGAGGGCCTTATTTCAGGCGGAGGAGAGTTTTTTGAGTCTAATCTCTACCGTGGGGACAGAGGAGATAGGGTTTACTATGGGAAGAGGGTTAGGTTCATAACCCATGAGGAGGAAGAACGGGGATTGGTTAGTGACGGAGTGAGGGCGATGATTGTGAGTAAACTCCGCTTGGGGAATACGATCTGCCCAGGAAGTGGGGGAATCTCCGCAAAAGATGCGGAGGTAAGTTTCGATCTCTTGGTTTACCCTTTCGGTTTCTCCATCAGTCTGAGAGTAGAAGGCAGTGGAGAGGGTGAGCTTGTAGTTGAGGATGCGGCTGAGTTCTTTAGAGAAGCCCAAGGCGAATTGTGGGCCACGATCAGAGATGATCTTGTCAGGAAGGCCGAATCTGGAATATACTTTGTGAGCAAAAAGGGTGGCTGTTTGGGCGGCGGTGATGGTTTTCTTAGTAGGGCAGAGAATTACCCCCTTCATAAGGCTGTGGTTGACCACAACCAGGAGACTATCAAACCCCCCCGAGGGAGGGAGATCTGTAATGAGATCACAGGAAATCTGTTGGAAGGAACGAGTGCAGGAGGAGTGGATAGGGATAAGAGGAGGGGTGGTCGGGTGGGTGTTGGTTTTATGTTGCTGGCAGGAGGCGCAGCCGTCAATGTAGTTTTTGATATAGGCGGCCATGGTGGGCCACCAGTACTCTGCGGAGACGAGTTGGTGAGTCTTGAGGTAGCCGGGATGGCCGGCAGAGAGGTGGTCGTGATGCTTTTGGAGGATGGTTTGGCGGGTAGCGGGAGGTGCATAGACACGACCGTTGTAGGTGAGGACACCCTCGATGGATTGCCACGGAGAGAGTCGGGAGCGGAAGGCAGCAGGGAGCTTAGAGGAGATGGTTTGGAGGGCGGCAAGGGCAGTAGGGTCGGTCTTGCAGGAGTCGACGATTCGTTGGGTGAGGAGGGTGTTGATAGAAGACACGAATACATCAGAGGGGAGAAGTGTGACTCTGGAGTTATCGGTGTCCAGAGAGGAGTGGTCTGCTCGGCGGGAGAGAGCGTCAGGACCAGCAAGTTGGGAGGTGGGAGTGTAGGTAAATTGGAGGTCAAAATTGGCGAGGTCAAGGAGCCAACAGGCTTGGCGGCGGTTGAGGTCCTGGGGTTTGCGGAAGTAGGTGAGGTTCTTGTGGTCGGTGAAGACCTGGACCTGGAATGGGGAGCCACAGAGGTAGTGTTTCCAGGCTTGGAGGGCCCGGATTACAGCTAGAAGTTCGCAGTCATGAATGTCGTAGTTTCATTCCGCGGGGGAGAAGGACTGTGAGATGAAGGAGCAGGGTTTCCACTCACCGTTGGGGTCCAGTTGTTGGAGGATGCCACCAGTGGCAAACTTGGAGGCATTGGTGGTGATAGCAAACTGGGCTGCAGTGTTGGGGAGTTGGAGGACGGGTTGGGCAAGGAAGGCTTCCTTAAGAGCCTCAAATGCCGTTTGGCAGTCGACAAACCAGTCCCAGGATTGGGTCTTTTTGGTGAGATCGATGAGGGGTCGAGCTATAGTGGAGTAGTTGGCGATGAAACGCTGGTAGAAGTTAGCGAATCCGAGGAAGGATCGGACTTGTTTTATGGTGGTCGGAGCGGGCCACTTAGAGATGCCCTCCAGTTTGACTGGGTCCATGGCAATGTGGCCCGGATGGACGATCATTCTGAGATATTCGACTTCCTCGGTGGCGAACTTACACTTTTCAAGTTTTAGGTGGAGGTCGAGTTCCATCATCCGTTGGAGTACTTGCTTGGTATGCTCGGTGTGGGATTCGTCATCTGGAGAGAAGATCAGAAGGTCATCCATGTAGATAATTAACCATCCTTCCACAATCATGTCATGGAAGGAATTGTTCATAAACCACTGGAATGTAGCGGGGGAGTTAGTAAGGCCGAAGTATATGACGTTCAGTTGGAAGAGTCCCCGGTGTGTGATGAAGGCGGCTTTCCAGTGGTCTTCGGATATGATCTGAATGTTGTTGTAACCCCATCTAACATCGAACTTGGTGAGCTTTCGGGCGTTACGGAGTTTGTTGATTAGGTTGGAGATAAGGGGGAGTGGGTAGCCATCTCGGACAGTCCCCTCGTTGAGTTTTCAGTAGTCTTGGCAGGGCCTAAGTCCTCTGTTCTTTTTATGGATGAAGAAGAATGGGGATGCCTGTGGGGAGTTGGACAGGGAGATTTTCCCAGCCGTGAGGTTTTTATCGATGAATTTGTCTGCAGCTTCGGTTTCGGCCGGAGATAGGGGGTAGACTTTCCCAATACTGGGTTTGAAGTCAGGTTTTAGTTTGATTTCATGGTCATAGGGTTGGGACGGAGGGAGGTGGTTGGCGGCGTCCTTGGAGAAGACGGACGCATAAGGTTCATATTCAGGAGGAAGAGTTATCTTTGGGGTTTTGAGGGTCTTGTCCTTGGCGAGCTCCGTGGCTTTAGTGATCTTGGTGATCTGAGAGGCACGGAGGAAGCGAGATCCACAGCATATGATATGGAATACTGCTCTGTTCCTGATGGCGGTGTTCAAGAAGACATCTTCAGTGGTCCAGTCATTGTAGTTCCGAAGGTGGTCCTGGGAGACGGTTCAGACAGGGATGGTGTCGGGTTCATGGATGGGGAAGGTGTAGATTCTGTCATGGCAGGCGAGGTCTTTCTTATACTCCTGGTGGAGGAGTTTGGACTGGTCGAGGGATTCCTCGATGGTGACGGTCCGATTGACCCAGTCGATGTGGGGATTGGCAGCCCTAAGCCAGGGAAGGCCTAGGGTAATATTATCGCAGCCTAGATGCATTATGTGGAGAAGAAGCTTCTGAGCAATTCCTCTGATGTCGAGGAAGAGCGAGCACGTGTGGGTAATTTTCCCCTTTTGGTTGAGGGAGCCGTCGGCATTTTGGGCAAGGATTGGGGTTGACAGTTTGGTGAGGGGAAGCTTGTGTTTAGAGACAAAGTCTCGATCGATGCAGGAGATGTTAGCCCCGCTATCGACTAGGGCGTGAGAGTCGACAGTTTTTAGCGTGTACGAAGGGCAAATGACTTGGATAGGAATATGCATAGATTTGGTCACCACTTTTACAAGTACAGAGGCTATAGTGGAAGGTGCTAACGTCAAGGTAGTCTTCCTTTCTAAAAATCCTGGAGGAACACGGCCTTCACCGCTTCCTCATCTTTGTCGTCATCGTCCTCGATCTCTTGTAGACGAGGGATTTCTTCTTTGGCTATCTCGGCCACCTTCTTGGTAGGTGGGCGAGAAGTACCTGTGGAATGCTGTGGGGAGAAAGAGGGACACTTGATCGAGGGGTGTCCCAGTTGTCGGCATCAGAAGCAGAGATTCTTCTCGATGCAGCGTTTCCACTCTTCTGGAGTGAGTTTTCCGATGGTGTGGACGATGTCGACGTCCATGGCGTTTGGATCTTTCTTGGAATATGAGGTGGAAGGTGCAAACTGTGTTGGCACCTTAAAAGACCAAGTGGAAATCTCTCAGGATCGGTCCCACATGGTTTGGAAGTGGGTGGCCTTTTTGTACCAATCTTCGATAGTGGTTGGTGGGGTTTCCATGGAGTATACTTTGGTCATGAGGACCATGGGGATTCCTGCTGCGAAGTAGGCGATGAGGACGTTGTCATCGGTGATTTTCGAGATGACGACGTAGTTTCGGAATTGGGCGATGTAGGTGAGCAGGGGAGGGTCGAAGATCCCTTTCCTCTTGATCATCCTGGTGGTGGTAAGCCAGGCAATGGCATTACCGATTGAGTCTTGATGCTTGAAAGAGGTTTTGAAGCTGGTGATGAAGTCAGAGAACTTCCCGAGGGTGATTGCATTTTTGGAGATGCATTTCTGGCGGAAGGTGGCTGCCCAGGTGGTGGTGGACCCTTTCATCATATGGGATAGGGCGAAGGCGATGTGTTTTGCATCGGTGTCGTAGATGTCCTCGTTGATGAGGAGGTAGAACTGAACAGTGTTAAGCCACTGCTCCGATGTATCATAGGACCCATCGAAGGGTGTAGGGGCTCCAAGACGGAGTTCCTTTCCAGAGGACATAGTGCTTCGGGTCGGAGGCAGGCGAGGGAACGAGGGGCACATTCGAGATAAAGGGAGCGCAGAGAGGACCGGGTGAGGAGTAGGTCTGGGAGGAAGAGGAAAGACGGGTTGCGTGGTAATGGTGAGGGGAGAAGGAGGGGTAGGTACTCGCGGAAGACGAAGTCTGGTGGACAAGTCATGGGCAAGAGTGAGAGTTTCCTCTTGCTCTTCTCGAGTGGTAGGGTTGATACCTTGATCAGAGTGATCAAGCGAGGAGGGGGACGATGGATCTGGTGACGATGGTTCGTCGGGAGTGTTATGAGGGAGGAACCACTGGGTAGGGGTTCTGGGATCAATGGTGGTGCGTTGTTCAGGGAATTACCCCATATGAACTGAGTGTGGGAATGGGGGCGCGTTGTCCAGGGAATGACCCCGTACAGACCGAAGGCGGGGAGGGGAGGATTGAGGATCGACCTAGTAGTCGCCTGTAGGGAGAAGCTTAGTCTTTTGTTACGCTGGGCTAGGGGAGTACCAGTGGGGTCTCAAGGTGAGCTGCTAGTGATGAAGGATGAAGGAGGATACGCAGGTAGTATGCCGATAGAGGACTTCAACATGCTGGGGTTCAGAGGGACGCTCTAACCCGATGTTACAATTTTCTTTCCCTATCATCGTTTCCTCCTAGTAGTACGTTTCTCCTCCTACCTCTCTTACCGAAGACATCATGTCTCTCGGGCACAGGAAGTATACCTCTTCATTGGAGGACCTTCTAGACTATCCTTAGTTTGGTTTCTATAGTACTTCATCGTCTCTCCATTACCTCACCAGACTCTCCCCTCCTAACTAAGTTCTCTCATACTTAGTCGTGTCATTGCTCTACCTGGTCCGTGCATGCGAAGTTCCCTCGGTATATAGTTCTCACCTTCCCTGTATCTTAGTCTTCATTCTCGATCTGCGCAATATTAGCGTATCTTCTTGAGTCCCTCCCTTGTCCCTCAAGTACTGGTGACCTTAGCGATTCTAAGGCTCATTCCTTCAGTCCAAGTCTCTAACAGAAGTCGGTCTCTTCGTGAGTATCACCTGTAGACGACCCTCACATCCCTCGAGCCCTCCATTGTATGCTACGCGTAACAAAAGATCGAGAATCTTCTTTGGTCCCACCTGTTTAGGTGTAGGACCCACCAACCATCACCACGTCTTACCGAGTACCTGAGGAAGAAGACTCAGACCTTCCTGACCTTACCAAATACCGAGCCTCTCGACGAATCGCAGGCTCAAGTAGAATCCCCTTAGACCCATCCCTTGTGGGAAGAACCCCTCCTCGCCCCACACCCACACCACCTAGTCAACCCCCTTGTCAACCCAGCTCACCCCCTCGTCAACCTAGCCCACCCCTTTGCCAACCCAGCCCAATTTCCCTCTCGGGCTCCCCTTCTCCAACCATGCCCTCTGAACTCAAAGCTGCTCTCCCGGCTGACTTCTCGGGATCCTCCTCCGATGCCTTCCATTGAATGAAGGCCATGAAAGCTTACTTCTTGATAAACGCAAATCTCTACCCTGGGGACCCAGAAAAAATCATGACTGCCCTCAACAAGATGCCCACCGGTCGAGGAGCCTCCTTTGCTGAAGCCTGGTACGACAAGATGGCCGACCCCACTGTTATCATCGGAAAGTCCTTCCAAGACTTCACCAAGGACTTCGAAACCACCTTCTTCCCATATGATGTGAAAGCCACCGCCCATCTGGAACTAGCCAAACTACGCCAGAAAATCTCTCACTCCCATGATGGTTTTCAACAATACATCACCGACTTCCAGAACCTCGTAGGGAAGTCCGACATCACGGATGAAACTACCCTCATCAACCACTTCGCCCTAGGACTCGACCAACAAATCACCACCATGATTTTGTCCATGGGAACCGTCCCCACCACCATCGCAGACTGGGTAACAAAAGCCAAAACCTTTCATGCCCAGAAAATGAGAATCCTAGCTCTCCGTACAGGGACCACCACCACTCCCTTCTCCTTCAACAACCACCGCACCCCTGGCAAAGATCCCAATGCCATGAAGGTGGATACGACCACCACCCTGACCAAGCTCACCCCCACCGAACGGGCAAAATGCATCAAGGAAGGACGATGCTTCTGCTGCCGAACCACCAGACATGACGCCCGCAACTGTAAGAAAACTACCCATCGCCCCCAGAACATACGAGCTACCACTCTCACTCCCTCCCTCCCATCACCCTCACCCCCCGCCTCCATCTTGCCTTCCCCTCTTCAACAATATGTAAACTCTCTTTGCACTTCTGGTAAGGACAAGACAGAAATCCTCTCCGTCCTAAGGATGTGTTATGATGAAGACAGGGAAGAGGTCAATGCCGTCCAGTTCGCCAATGTACAAAAGGCAAAGGATTTTTAAGGAGGGAAGCAGCCTCGACGTCTCCTTCCCTAGACTCCCCTCATGTACTCGTAGCATCACAAAAGAATAGAACTTTTCGTTTAGATGTCAAAGTGCAAAACGTTGAAACCTCAGCCCTCATCAACTCCAGAGCGACCAGAAACTTCATCAACCCTCGCCTCCTACCCCGAGGAAACTTCCATCTCAAGAAACTCCCTCACCCTATCCAAGCCTATAACATAGACAGAACCCTAAACACTTCAGGAAGTATCTGCTGGACCACCACCGCCCTTATTTCTCATGGCTCCTTCTCCTCTGTCGAAACCCTTTTCATTCTATGACAAAAGGAACCTCAGGTCATTTTGGGCATGCCCTGGCTAATCAAATGGAACCCCGACATAGACTGGAAGGGCCGCACCCTCTCTATCCCAAGGTTTCCCCAGAGGG
>JBBPLO010000222.1:12225-26323 GCA_038089835.1 Retiboletus flavoniger
GCTATCTGTCGCTACCTCGACTTCATCAACCAGCTCCGTTACTCAGGCTATCGGCGGAAATCCTACCTCTAGGCCTCTCGTGGCCTCATCTACATCTGGCGTGGAGGGGCCAAGTACTACTACTGCGACGGGTGGGGTAAACATTCAGGTGGAAGTACCAAATACTATAACGCAGGGTGTTGCCACTTAGACAGGGGATGTTGAGCATGGTCATCTTAGTTGCGCATAATCTACTCACCTCGTCGTTGTACATTCGTTCCCTTTGAGCTACACTACATCGTATCCGTCTACCCGGTGCATGAACAGTGATTCAGAGTCGCGTGCGGTAAAACTACAACCGTATCGTATATATAACCTACAAGTGCTTTGGAGACCCCCCCGCAAACTTAAGAAAACCACCCCTTGGGTCGAACGACCTCCTCGTCTTTCACCTCCCCATCTCGGCGCTGCCTGAGCGCTTCCAGCATCTTTGCAACACCATCCACGTCACCGACGCTCGCTCGCCCACCGTTCCAATCCACCACCACCGGCCACCTGAGCGCCTTCGGATTCTGCGCACCGAGCTCCGCTACGCACGCAGCGCTGTGAGGCTGTTCCTCCAACCCTGGCGCGGAGGGATGCGAAGACAGGAACGTCGTATACGACGGTGTCGTTGCCGTCGCATCTGTAGGTGTCACGTACGAGAGAATCGTCCGCAGTTGATCCGGCGTGGGAGACTTTGACTCGATCACTTCGAGGTTAAAATCGAGAGGCGGCGCATCAGGCTTGGTAGGCGGATACGGCGCGACGAGCGACGCTCGCAGCATCGCGAGTGCCTTTACGGAAGGGGGAGACGACGGATGGTGACTGTGGGCGTCAATTCCCGTCGCATTAGCACGATTCTCGGCCACAGACGGCGTGTACGGACAAGATGGATATCTGAGGCTGTTGTATCTCATTCAATTGAGAACAAGAAGGTCGAGCACATGCGGTAAAGACATACCAAGCGCCTCGAAAATGCGGAGAACATCCTGCAGGGATTTCGTTACACCGTCTCGTGGCAGGTACCGAGACCTCGCGAGAACATCATCGCGATGACATAATGCAACGCGCAATTCGGTCAACTCGGGCCCCGGGAGCCACTCGCTGGTCAGCAACGGCCACACTTGGCTTCTTCTGCGAGAAGATGGACGTGTGCACGCGACAACCGCATGGTCCAGCATTCCAAGAACACCTGAGATGAACGACCCCTTCGCAACTGAACGCGCCCTCACTGGCCCCATGAACATCCAAGCGATCTCGAATGGCCATCTCTTATGGCATGCCTTCCTGACGGGCTCCTTCCAAACGGGGCGTAGTATATCCTCCTCGTAATATCGAGGGTGATGGTTCATGCCCAGCTTGCAGCGCGCAAGGTGCAACCCTTTTGCGATGATCGGAACCCGCACCCCAAACGAGCAAGCCTTGTATTCGCTTACGCGAACATGAAAAAGGAAGCTAGAGGGTCCCTTTTCCCGAAGCGCGCTCTTTGTGCTTCTCGGGCCGGAAATATGTATATCGCCAAGGTTCGTGATTGCAGGGCGACATGCGCTATTATCGGTCGGGGGCGTTCCGTCCTCACCCTCCATTCCACGAGTCTACTGTCCCTGGTCATACCTTATCGAGTTTACGGTACGGGTCAGTACGGGGCCTTTGACGTCCCTATGTCATACACCCCTCCTAGCCATATCTAATCAGGCTTACGATACGGGCCATACGGGGGCCATGACGTCCCTATGTCATACAGTTCTCGGGCATACGTGGCAGGACCATGCCCGCTACGACCAGTTCGACGTCGTCGTCGTCACTGCTCTCCCAGGCAAACTAGCCAATCAGCGCTCAGCGTCACGTCTCTCGATTCACACGCTGCGAGGTACATTTTATACAGAGCACGCTCCCGACGCGGAAAATCCTACCCTGGTTATGGGTCTAGATCGAGAGCTTAAGCCACGCACAAACAAAACAACCGAGATATTACGCCACTCATATCGGCGGAGTCACTGGCACCTCGTCGTTTTTTGTTTTTATTTCGTTTAGTTCCCCCGACGTCCCGGAAATTCGAGGATCTGATAATGGTGTGTGTATGTGATCATGGATGTCAGGCACAATGATGGGGGAACAGCCGTACAATCACCTGAGTGATCATTAGAACAGACCTACTTCGTCGCGGGGAGGCGGGGGCTCGAGTGGTCGCTAGCGATCATCATCAATAACGCGTTGACAATGAACATGCACCGTATGCTTGTCGTCATGACCAAGGAACTGCACGGCACATGGGCTTGGACAGACCAGTGCACGTCCAGCTCCTGTTCGAGTGGGACTCAGTTACTATGACAGTCTGGTTTGCCATACTGTATGGGTTTAATGGACGTAAATAAATAGACGATCTCTCGATCGTGATCACCCCAGCGTCCCATGTAACGAACACTGAATAACAAATATGGTATCGTTTGAATACCTCGGGATCAGAGGTGACTACTTCGTGGGCGTGAGACAAGAATGCAATGTATTGGAACTGACGTAGGTCGACTGCAAGGGGATTCCGAAATGGAAGATATTTTTTGCACATCGTGAGGGACAGGGGGACTGCTTCGGTTGCGCAGAAGCACGTGGTTTCTAGGTGATCGAACAAAGAACGGGGGCTCAGCGTTCGGACCGCAGTACGAATTATAGGAGAAGCATGTATTAGTGTACTGACGGTAGACAGGTAGATAAATAATTTGCAGGGATACAGAGCGGTCGAGTGAGTGTTCCTAAAGGCTATAGTGATCGATATATTACTTGAAACAACACACATGCACAGATCACGTCTATGCACTAGTAAACAGAGGATTCGGGTCAAAGTAGCCGGAAGAATATGTGTGATTCGTCTCCAAAGGGCTGTCGTAGTAGGACATCCTGCCAGAAGAGACGACGTCATAACCCATCGGCATTTGAGAAGCAGCGGGAACGCAATGCGGTTGAGCGCTAACCGAGTTGTCGCTGATAGAGACAGGCGACATAGCGGGAATGTCTGGCGAACAGGCGAGGCTCGAAGGGCTTGACGTACTTGAACTCGCACGGGATTGGGCGGCAGAAACTGGAGGATATGGGTGGTACCCACGGTTGGGTGGCGACTGACCTCGGTCGAAGCCTCTCAGCAGGGAAGGCGTCATGCTCCTGTGGCGCCTGACTGGACCAGTCACACCACGGGTCATTACAGATCGATGGAGCGACACTTGATCAAATTCCGGTCGACAAGGTGGGGCGGAAAGAGAGGCCATAATAGGCTCTCCATGGTGCGAGGATACAGAGTCTGGACTGGAAGGAATGTGAGAGAGATTGGCCCAGGTCATGTTTGACGCGTCAACTGAGGGGAGGAAACCCAGATGGGGTAGATCGCTATCCTGACTAGGGGTATCGACAACTGAGGGAACGTTGTGGGAATAGTATGAATTCAACGTGGGGTTCGAGGCGGCACTCCAGCTCGATGTCAAGGTTCCAGGCGCGGCCACGAGACCTTCTTCGTCTCCGTGAATCTCCTGCAGGTGGCCTGCCACCTCCACCTCGCAAATGTTCAAATTTGGCATTCCATTCGAGAACGGCATTGACGGAGACAGTGGGAAGTCGCGTTCGTCCATTCCTTGGCTTTCAGCGTCGATATCAGAAGCTCGGAATTCCCCGGTGCTTGTGTCATCCCCGTCAGCGCGGAAATGGATACGCAAGTGTTGATTGAGATTGTCGGACCTCGAGAACCGCTTCATACATCGGTCACATTGATATGGACGCTCCATCGTATGAGTGCGCACATGTCGCTTTAAGTGCTCCATACGCTTGAATAACCGGCCACAGCAGAAAAGAGGGCAGACGAAGGCCTTGGACGTAATTGGGCTGTCGCCTCCCGAAGAATCCGAGCTGTGGGGATAGGATGGATAGGTAGCATTTTCGGGATTGGGACAGAGATAAGAGTGTGATAACCTCTGTCCCGAGTCGTCGCAGGTAGGATGTTCGTATGCAGGGTATGCTCCACCATCAACGGGCACATTAGATAAGCCCGGCGTAAGCTGAGAAGGATTGAAATCCGTCGGTGGCGTTCCAGGGGCGGCCTTGGGATCGCCCCTGGCTTGCGCAATGAACATATCAGCGGCCGTCGTCACGCGGTCACTGGTTCCATAACCGCTGCCCACATTCGTGGAGTCGTGGCGAGAGTGATCACTCTCAACCGGGCTGCGGTTGATCCCCGCCAAATTGCCGGGATGAATTTTACTTGCCGGCTTTTTACGGCGTTGTTTGTAGGTCGGTGAACCCTCGAATAGCGTGAATGGCATGAATGGCAGGTGGGATCGCTGGGCAGTTGACGAGAGTTGACTGTTGCCTGTGCCTTCGATACGAATCATGTTGTGTTGACCAGGTGCAGGGAGGAGGTGACCATCCCCATCGTCCGTGGGATGTGAGACCGCGATATCGCGTGCCAAGCTATCTCCCTCTGCTTCCCGGCCACCTATTCCTTTTCCGAATTGCTCGTAGAGGCTGCGCTGAGGTTCGTATGTGAATGATAACGCTGGTTCGCCCACAACAACGGTCGTAGGATCCAGACCCATCTTCTCCCGCTTGAGGTCCCGCTCTAACGCATCAAGGAAGAGGCGATCATGAGGGACAGAGTACCTGTATATGCATGAATGGGACCGGATCCGGTGAACCTGATTCATTTCACTCACCAGTAGAACACCTTTTGCTTTTTCTGAGTACGAATACATTGGTATTTGAACAGAAGGTCCAAGAACGGGGACTGTAACGAACATGAGTCGGTGTATCCCGAGAAGTCGTGGCGAGGATCACGTACCTTGGGCTCTTCCAGAGTGGCATCCACGCCTGGTTTGAGGTTTCGAAGGTCGCTGAAGACACCCTCTTCGAATTTCTTCATATTGCGAACGGGCCGGCCAAAGGCCTCGAATCGGAAGACCAAAGCGCGCACGATGTCGGTTCCAGTGATATGATAGATGCCCGACCAGAGGACACACGAGACGTATTCTGAAGATGGAAGGAGAAATCGATTCATGGAAGGGTGGAAGGAAGTGTGGGCGACAGAGCCAGGGTCCCCTGAGGCGCCATCTGCGGTTCGTGAGGAACCCGCCGAGGACCAGCGGGACGGTGCTGTGGCGAGGAAGTACTTGAGCCGATCCAAATGGGCAATGTTGTCTTGCTCCTTCGCCGTGAGCGACCTCGAGAGGTCTTTGGCAGTCAGACCCATAGCAAACGAGTGAAAAGGGGTAAATAGAATCAGAGATGCCTGGGCCGGCTTGGGGAGGAATGATGCTTCGAGGAGTCGTCTGTACAGCTTTACCTACGTTGATGCCACTCCGTCTATAAAGCTTCGTTATTTTGGACATTTCACTCCGCGATAACCATTCTTAGCTCACCAAAGAGGGACAAGCAAATACGTGAAAGACGAGAAGAGATCTTGCTTGCGCTTGATGATAGCCGTGCTGTGCACGGCCTCAATAATCATATTGCCATCGCCTGCCATGCTTGTGAGCTGTCGGCGCTGAAGGTTTTCTCCGGGTCTTCTGGCTTTGATGATGCAAACAAAATTACTTCCCGCGAAGCTTAACCCTGACTGTTGCGTTCAGGACTCGAATCACGATTGTGTCCGCAAACTATTACCCGGGGAGAGCGGAGGGTAAACATGACGCCTAGAAGATACCTATTGAGATCGCTTAGATCTTCATAGGCCAATGAGGCCTGGGCTCGCTCAGCTGCGAAAGAATTCAACTACTTCTGTCCATTCCATCAGCTCTGCGGGTGGGCCAACAGCCATTCGCCAAACTAAAAACAGGCAGGTCGGTCGAGAAGGCGAGCACAGAGACGACCTGCCATTCTTGACAAGCTTCTAGTCGACCGAGCCAAAAAAGCGTGCGAAGTGTGGGTTGTTATCGGAGACAGGTCGATCAGAGCGTGGACATGGTCACCACCTGGTAGAACAGATCGCCAATCTGTTGTCAGACGTAGCAGACTCTGGATCCAGCCGAGAGCCCCCCACTGGCATCTTCTCCCGAGACAGATATGGAGGTGAGTGGAACGCTTGCATTTGCACTATCAGGAACGACCAATTGTAACCTCGTGGCACCAATCGATTTGAATCGCTGGCGACCCGCTGATGTGCGACGCTCGCATCCCCGATCTCGTCGGCACCGCCCGCTCGGACGCATTACCTCACTGTAGGCGGGGAGCGGAAGCACGTGGTTGAAAGTAAAAGTGCACTTAGATTGAAAGGGAAGTAGCACTAGTACTCTTCAAGGCATAACTTTCAAGGCATACGCAATGGATAAACAACGGATAATTGGTTTTGCCGACTTGTCAGCGCTTGACAGACAGCCTGCCATGTGGTCCAGCGGTTAATCTTTCGTTGAAGGAGGTACCTCTTTCATTGGTTGCTACTCACTTTATAGAGATCGGCCCACGGCTGTCAGTCCATGAGGGCCATAAAGTTACTTGTCAGGTCTCCCGGAGTGCCACACCCGCAAACCTTGCGGAAAGGTCCCCCCCTGTGTCCGCGTGTCGCACACATCGACCCTTCAAATTGATCACCATGGAACCCACGACTCCCGTGGCCCCGTGGTCCCGTAGCCCCGTAGGTGGTTAAAAAGTAGTCGAGTTTGTTTGTTCTAGCTAGTCACAGCCATCCACGCTAGTTTTGGAAAGTCAAGATCGTCACCGATCAGGTCTCCAAGCTTCACCTTCAGGGTGACCGTACAGCCCTGCTGAAGTCACGCGTCGACGTCGAAAACGTGTCAATTCGTTCTAAAATATACCACAACCACAGCCTTAAGGGTCTGTGTTCTTGACACCGTTGCGTACGGTATATTACATCCTTGGTCGTAATTGTCCTCACCCTACTACGCCGCTCCGCCATCCCAAATATAACGTTCGAATGTGTTAAGCGTCCATCTAAGTTCGGAGCCACTCCCACCCCCACCACCCCTTATTGCCGACCGTTCGTCATCTCTGCATATCACTCTGTCGGTTTCGACCGCTAAGATCATTTCAGTAGCAAGCGAAATAGTAATATCCTCCTCTCGTGCTATTTGGCTCGTTGTTTGTACCCCCAAGATAGTCAAGTGGCTGGAAAGGCGTGCGGTAAATGCTGCGTGGGTGTATGGCGGTGTGTGAAGCACTTGCAAACCCGATTTGAACATTCTGCTGCGGATCGGTGGCACGGTATGAGAAGGCAGATGTTGGAGTGCCTGTAGAAACGTTGAAGGTGGGATAAGCGCTGAAAGTCGGACAAGTCAACCATCATCAATGTCCTAATTTCCTACATCAAACTTACCCACACCTCTGGCACGATTCCAGCCACCCCAAACTTCATCCAGGCCAATTATTCCGCGATCCTTCATAATACCTCCCGTCTTCTGTTCGGGATCGTCATCCCACGAGCCCTGCAGCACTCTCGCAAGCTCACGTGCCAGTTCCTCTATCCATGTCCTCTCGTCCTGTATCATGTCTGTCGTCACCGGCGCGTTAGACAACTGTAAACCTAGCTGAGCCAAAGAAGACCGTATAAATTTTGCCTCCTCTGGCTCGGAGGAAGGTACTAGCGAAGTCGTCGTAAACAACGAGGATGAGGATAAAGTTGTTGAACCTGGGACGGGGAGTGTCGACGCTGGTGGCGAGGTCATACGATTCACGGTAGAACCATCATCCGATGCACCGAGTTTCTCGTTCAGTTCGGCAGCGAGATGGACAAGGTCTTGTGCTTTCACCATCAGAGCCTCGAGATCTTTAAAGGCACCGGTCAATTCTGTTTCTGTATTTTGCGCTGATGTCTCGACGTCACGTAGAATGCCATCTAGTAAGTTCCTTCAGCGGCCCTCTCGAAGGCAAGATGAAAATAAATTTACCAATGCCTGATCGTCGCAGAGGTCCTGGCGCCGAGCCTCCATCAGGAGAAACGACGCCGAGGCTCGAAGTACCACTTCTAGACCCTTTTCCAATTTGCCTACCCTGGACAGGAATTTAGCGGCGCATTTCCCGAGCCAAATCGCTAGACTAACCTCCCATGCCCTAGCCTTCAGAGCTCGTCTAAGGATCGTATAAAATGACTTGTCACCGCCTCTGCGGAAACTGAGCTTAATGAGAGGATTGGCAGGATCCGAGACATTATGATCAACAGGCGGGGATACAGGTCGAGACGATGGCGCAGACTTGCTATTAATTCCAGGATTTCCTGGAATGTTCGGCAATGGAGAAGAGCAGATCTCACAGTTTCGAAGGGAGGGATGGTTCAGAAATGTACATGCCGTGCAGGCAATCGGTAATAGCTCGCTAGTAGGTGGTGGAGGGGTAGAAGATCCAGACAGCGTTGGATAGGCGACGGGGAGAGATACAGATAATGTGGGGTGTGAGGCAGACAAGGACAATGCTTTGAGCCGAGGGGAACCTGACAGCGCGCTTCTGGGTACTCCACAGAGGGTACATATCCGTGCGGCCGCTGGACTGAGTCCCGGAGGGTTGCGGTGGTTGCACACGTCACAAACCCAGCTCCCCAAGATGTCATTTCCGCCGTCTTGACTATCAGACAGGGGAGCGAATGCGGGATCGAGGTATAGTGTTACTTTCGGTGAGGACATGAACAGTCCCGCATAATGATCAGTTCGCATGATATGCGCGAGATCCAGACTGAATGAATGCGAGATTGGCTGATGCGAGTTTACGAAGAAAAGGCGATGAGAGGACACATGCACTGCACCAGACTGGTGATTGGCAGCTTTCTGAAGACTGTAGATTGAATGTTGATTGATGAAATAAATGAATCGTGACATCAATCACACGTTGACCATAGAAATCCTCGGCGGAGAAAGTGGGAGCAGCAGAACGTACCCATCGTAAATTCCGACGCTGTCTTGAGATGCAAGAAGGTCTTCATCGTTGTACAGAAGTGCTGGAATCGGAATAGTACCGTCTACGGAGGTAGTAAATCGGCGCAGGACCATGTCCGCTGGTGCAAGAACGAGACGATCCCGACCTTGTGTGGTTATGCGCAGTCGCCTCTGGCCAAGGTGAGATTATCAGGCTGCACAACGAGTCTGAGTTCCGCGGAAGGACGCGACCTTGTCGCAGATGAGTTGGCTTTTCGTTGGTGGGGGGTGATGACCGGTGAACTGACTGTTGTGCCGAAGGTGCATGACATTGTGGGAATCGGCGAGAGATATGTTCTACGTACGCTGATATATTGGAAGACTCGAGCTCAAGGTCGCACTCGGGTCGCCTCAGGTGAGCTTCGGATACAGTAATGCGTGCAGGTGTAAGTAAGCGAAAGCGGGACGTGGTCCTCCCTTGGTCCGCCGTTGCGGCTCAGCTAGGTGTCATGGCAAACAAACCCCCGGACACCATCCAGATATCCACGCTTGTCTGTCAAGTCCGTGATATAGCACCAAGACCATGACATTATTCTACAGTCTTGGCGGCACGATCGACTGCCCCCAGAATCCCCAGTTTTACTCAGGTACATCATCGAATAAAATACATTCCGTACAGCCCTTGACATGCTGATACGTGGAACGACCAAGCCAACAATCAACCTGCCACATATTGTGTAACTGGGCACCTATAGGTACTGCCCACAGCATACGCGTGATGCAGACCAGCGCTAGATAACTGACGGCGAGGAATTTGAAACATAATACCCGCCGGGACTTTGCGCGTATCAATCACTTATCAACAGAGGCATCCCACGACAGGATGAGCGGACTCACGGAGCATGTCAATGTGTCATGGAAGTGAAGTGGTCCCGGCTACTTCCTCTTCTTGGTTTTTTTCTTCTTTACTCCACCAGCGGCCGGGCCAGTCGGTGCAGCAGGCACAGGAGATGCTGCCCGTGGCTGACTTGAATCTCCGCTAGCCAACAATTGTGGCGGAACTGTAGATGGGGGCGGATCCGGACGCCTGTTCTGCATTTTCTGCATAAGAGAGAGATTGAGGGACTCGAATCGATTGAGAAAGATCGACGAATAAGTTTTGAATTTGATGCACTGGGTGTGAAAGACATGAAAGATCAAACAGGTTTGTGACCACAATTATCCCATACTGTTGTATCATCGGTGATCTTGAGGACAAGTTTCCCCTCTGACGATTTCCATTTTACACAATATCGTGTCTAGGTGACATGATATAGTTGAGTAAAGCGCTATCAATAATGAAACTGACCTTGCCCGGCGACTTGACATACAAAATTTCTGCAGCCTCTTGATACTCCTGCCAGGATGCGATGTATACCATCGTCGCATGGCAATCCAAACCCGCGTTGGTGATATTCGGTCACATAAAGTGACTAAATCACGTGCATTATCACACTGTATTCGCTCCCGAACCGAGATAGTAGTAACGAATTCTCCGCCCAAGCTCCGTAGCAGACATCTTTCACGCAGTCCGACTTGTCGTTTTAAACGTTTGAGTCTGAGATCCTGTCCACGCGACCAAAACTTCCGCTTTTCCAAACGTAGCTTCAGACATGGCTACCCAACAACCCAAACGTGAGCTTCCCCTGTTACATCACGAGAAGCATCAACCAGAATGTTTTATTATAATTAAACAGCACTTCCATTCATTGCCAATTTTGCCGCTGGCGCAATCGCTGGTGTGTCGGAAATTTTGACTTTCTACCCACTTGGTGAGTGTCGTGTGAGCCTTGTCATTACTTACCATGGCTCATGCGCCATCCATAGATGTTGTACGTTCATATTTTCTGCGTTATTTGTCCAGTTTTCGATGCGGAGTATATGATTGCAGGTCAAGACGCGTATGCAACTGGTGACCGGTAGTGCCAAGCATGGCATGGTGGGCACTCTGACTTCGATCATCCGCGAGGAAGGGTAAGTTTCACGCTGGTTTATTTTAGCCAAGACTAAAGAACAAGTCTAGTTTTGGCAGGTTGTACAGAGGTACAATGATGTTGTGACCTTTTTCCAAGTCTTTTAAACAGCTGTTATTAGGTTTGGTTCCGCCGCTACTTCTGGAAGCACCGAAGCGTGCAGTCAAATTGTAAGTAAATTTTCCTGACTTAGAATGCCTTCCTCAATCTCCGCACATACTTTCTCCCCATTAGCGCAGCCAATGATTTCTGGGGGAAAACATTCATGGGGATGTCTGGTGAAAGTAAAATGACACAACAACTCTCCATTCTCACGGGGTGCAGCGCTGGCGCTACCGAGTCCTTTGTTGTCGTTCCATTTGAGCTTGTCAAAATCAAGTAAATTTGCTAGTGTCTTCCACATCTTCATGTACTATGCTCACAAATCATCGCAGGTTACAAGATAAAACAAGCACTTTCGCTGGCCCAATAGATGTTGTCAAGCAAATTGTTAGAAAAGAGGGCCTTTTGGGGCTCTACGCTGGAATGGAGGCAACATTCTGGAGGTGAGACATCTTCCCACCTAATGATGTGCAGTGTTGATTTTGGACAGACACTTTTGGTGGAACGGAGGATACTTCGGATGTATCTTCCAAGTGCGTAGCATGATGCCGAAGGCAGAGGTGAGATCGTTCTCTTTGCATCTGATCGTTTTATGGAAAGAATGGCAGGCTCCCCAAAGCCAACTTTTCAACAATTTTGTCTCCGGAACTGTTGGCGGTTTCGTTGGTACAGCCATCAATACCCCATTCGATGTATGTTTTGGTGCAACGTGTCAATTAATCAAGAAACTGAGTTCTTCGTTCGTAGGTGGTCAAGTCACGTATCCAGGGAGCCAGTAAGGCTCCAGGAGTAGTACCCAAATACAACTGGACATACCCTGCGTACGCTTGTTTTTCTTCATTCTGAGAGGTCATGTTTCAACTACGGTGGCAGACTTCTTACGATAATACGAGAAGAAGGACCGGTGGCGCTCTACAAGGGCTTTGCACCGAAGGTTCTTCGACTTGCCCCAGGTGGTGGTATCTTGCTTCTAGTTGTCGAGTTCACTTTGGGTATCTTCAGGAACGGTACGTTGATTTCTTCTAAATGTCACAGTAGACTCGCTAATATGTCTGTGCAGCTTTGGGTCCACCATACATATAGAATGTCCGCTCGTTATACCTGGATATGCAAATGAATTTAGACCATTAGACCATTTTAATACCAGTTCGATGAGCAAAGTCATCGGGGCGAGACAAGCCACGAAACTGAAAAGATTTCGGTGCCTCTGCGGTGCTGGATGCATAGCCACATGTCTATATGTCAATGTATAAGAAAGGCTGACGCCACTCAGGGGCTTTTCTCCGTCCACCGCAATGTCGACCACCAGCCGTCTCCCGTTCGTGCCCGCTGCACGCGACGATAAACGCTCTCCTTGTCCCGCCCTCAATGCACTGGCAAACCACGGCTACCTGTAAGTACCACAACTGCCATGCGTTTCAAGCACAACTCAGAGCCTACAGTCCTCACGACGGGAAAAACATCGGCTTCTGGCAACTCGTACAGGCCGTCCGCTCAGTCTACAATTTGTCATTCCCCCTCGCAGCCCTTCTTGCGCTTGTCGGCGTCCTTCTCTGTGGCCATGCCCTGCACCTCGACCTCGACAAGCTTGCGCTGCACAACAGAATTGAGCACGACGCATCACTTGTTCATGGGGACGCCCTCACTGGCCACGCTGAAGCTCCTATCCCAGTCGACCCGAGGCTCCTTCGCGCCTTCCTATCACACGCGAATGAAAACCAGGGATTGAGCCTCGATGCGTTTGCACAGTTGCGGGTGGACAGAGAAGCGAGGCTGACATCACCGTTGGACCACCTCCACTCCGAAATTGGCACGGGCGAGGCTGCGCTGTGCTGGTTGCTCCTCAAGCAGGAGAACGGACAAGTACCGCTGTCCACGCTCGAACAATGGTACGGGGAAGAGCGTATACCGGATGGATGGGCACCCCCTGCAAAAGGTATCGGGTTGTTTGACGCTCGTCAAACAGCCAACGAAGTAGCAAATAAGATGGAACAGATCAGGCGTCGGTAATGAGGAACAGGGAGGCATCACCGCTTCCGTAATACTTGTGATGCAGCTCAACTGTTGTGGTCCTGTAAATACCTCGTCTCACATATATTATTAATAGCTGTCCTCAATTCAACCCATTGCGTGGATCGCAGCACCTATGGCTCAGAGCCTGCGCATTGCGGCGGCGCAGCGCCCCGCACATTTCGACTATGCTCAGGTTTCTGTCCGCAGCCAGCGAGTCCTGTACCGCTGTAGGCCGTCTTGTTTATAAGTAGCTGCCACCTTCAAGGGGTGTTGCCCCTAACAAATAGTACCATCATCTAGCCCATAGTTTATCATGGTGAGCCCGACGTCGTCCCCGACAACTACCATACCACTTGCTAAACGCCATCCAGGCATCCGGCGTCGAAGTCGCAGACGTGTGCATCACGACCTACCAGCAGCTCAAGCTGGGCAAGAAGTTCAAGTACATCCTCTTCACCCTCAGCGATGACTTGTCTGAAGTCGTCGTCGAGCGGACCTCGAATGCATCGACCTATGAAGTCTTTGTAGCAGACTTGCCAAAGGGTCAATACCGCTGGGCAATCTACGACTTTGAGTTCGAAAGGGACGGGAACTGGAGGAGCAAACTTTGTTTCATCTCCTGGTGCGTGGCGCGTTCTTTTTACCCGGGCGGGGGAGAACCCTACGAGGTCGAATTCAAAGCTTCGTCATCGTTGACGCGCGGACACCCAGGTCTCCGGACGACGCCAAGATCAAAGAGAAAATGCTGTTTGCTTCCTCCCGAGACGCCTTCAAGCGGAAGCTAGACGGCATAGCGTTTGAGGTCCAGGGAACAGACCCTTCCGAGCTCAGCTACGAAACCGGTTCGTCACCACCGCTAGATTCGGTGCTGTTCGCTCCTGATTCCTCTTTCCGATCTACAGTGCTCGCCAAAGCTTTATTGTCCACTCATTGATTCCATTGTTGCCCCCATCTAAGCTGACTTTGACATTGTGTCATTTATCGGTCCAGTATCTCATCGATGTCATCCCAGTAGGCCGCGTTGGCAGACGATGATCCGCCCAGTAATTTGACTTGTGCAAGTGGAGTCATACCGTCACAATGGAAGATCCGCCACATTCATTCACATGTCGTCAG
>JBBPLO010000223.1:0-26294 GCA_038089835.1 Retiboletus flavoniger
TTGATTGGGAGGGGATACCAGTTGAGGAGTGTCAGAAGTTGATAGAGAGCATGCCTAGAAGGATTGAAGCTGTTATCAAGGCAAAGGGAGGCTATACCAAGTACTAATATACCCTGGAAAGCAAAAGGTGCAAAACTGTTGCAATGGTATTGGTGTTTTGAAATGGATGTATCTTTGCAGTATGTAAGCGAAATCACATGACCCTGGGGACAAAGTTATAGCCAAGGGCTTGTACTTCATTTGTTCCCACCAAAGCAAAGTGTAATTCCCACGATTGATTGCAGGGCACTTCGTGCCCTGGTTTGGGGTTAGACATTGCAACGGTTTTGCACCTCACTGTAGGTTCACCCCAAAAGAGATTCTGGAGAAGAGGAAGGTCAGAAACAAAGTCTGGAGGACTCTACCAAGAAGTCTGGTGAAGACCAGGCGGAGAACGTATGGGCAGTGGTATGACCAGTAGACTGGTTGACGAAAGCGTTGTCGGTGATGGAGGAAAAGAGACGTAGACATTGGGTGTTGGACATTGGACATTGGCGGAGACAATGACGATAGTGTTTAGCGTAGTTCGGACATTGTGAGCAAAAGGTAGCTGTGTTGCAATATGCAATACAAAGATTTTATGGACTGGGCATACCCATGTCCGTAACTATGGCTTAAGAGGTACTTAAGCGAAGTCAAAGATTAGCGTTTGAATGATGGGAGAAAGTTTGATGAAACAAAGATGACCCTTTCGGGCCGCCATGAAACTCTAAGGTATGGGACTGATAAAACTGATCGGCCTGGTGATAGTCAGTCGTAAGTAAAGTAAAACGAAAGTCACCGTAGTTGACAAAATGCAAAGGTAAAGTGGGGTAAGTAGGTAAGAATGGAATGTATGCAAGGAGGAACAAGTATGAAGGTAAAAGCGGATGGACCGGAGTAGTTCGGGGAAGACTGACAGTACTGAGTACTGGTCTTACCACCAGACTGGGATGGAGTAATGGGCGGGAAGTCGGTAGACCTAGGAAAGAGTATATGTCGCTTGGAATGATAGGGAATTGGACCAATACAACTGTAGAGACGCACCACTCTCTACACTGGTCCCAGCAAGAGGGCAGAGTCGCCTATCAAAGTCCTCTCCGATGACAAGATTGAGGAGGATGATACCTCCGTCAAGCCAAAGGAGAAGGGGAAAGGAAAGGTGGTGGCAGCAAAGAAGATCGTTGGGAAGACTCCGGTACAACAGGAAAGGGATCAAATCGCCCGCTGGCTCAACATCACCCACTTGCGCTTGTACCAAATCAGGGCAAGCATCAAGGTGTTGGACGTGGAGCAGGCAGAAGTGATGGTGGAGGTAAGCGATTTGGTCGAAGAATTGGAGCAGTTGGATGTGTAGGAGGGGCCCATCAGTAGTGTAGTCCGGTCGCTTGTAACCCTAGATAGTCCATTCGTTCATATGAATAATCCAGTCTTTGAAAGAAGTGGAAGAAAATGTAAGATAAAGAAGAAGCAAGAGTAAGAAAGAAACAGAGAGAGAGAGAGTATGAATTTTATGTGGGCTGCCGCCCAGCTTTGCTTCGTCGGTCAACTTCTAGCGTCTATCCCTACCAGAGTTTCCTTGGTCTATTGGCAGTCTTCGGTATGGATGGTATATGGTTTGGCGGTCTATAGTGTGAAACAGGTGCGGTGTCTCAGAGCACATTCGAATGATAAGTGGTACATCAGGAGCATACATAGTGAGACACTTTACAGAAAAAATGGAATCGTACTGTTTTGTTTTGTTTTTGTCTTTGTTCTTTGTTTTTCTATGGTTTTACTTTTATCAGCATATAGTAGGAGGAATGTCTGTTAGGCGTTTTTCAGCAATATCGAGCAGTGAGACGTAGAGGTCACTGGACTAATCCGGGGGTAAGACAGAGGTTTTTTGTATGTTTGAGAAGGGAAATGCATGTAGACTGGTGACAGGACTAATCCTGACTGGTGAAGTCCAGTTCTTCATCGTCCGGCTCATCAATGTCTTCTCCTGCCAGCTTGTCCAGGTTGTCGTCATCTAGACCAGTTAGCTCAGTGACAGGGATTATAGAAGTGAAACAGGGGTAGTAGGGAGCGAGATGGAAGGCAGCGTATCACAGTTTGGAGACTGTGCTGTCCAACTCGGCCAGGATGTATGACCTGCTGGCAGTCCGGCAAAGGACTACCATTGGGCCTAGGTATCTAGGCTTCATCTTCCGGTTGAGTTCCTTCTCGATGCAGGTGTTGCGGACTAAGACCAGACTCCTGGACTGGAAGTTGAAGTCCTTGATTTGGTTCTTGAAAGCGACCTCGAAATGTTTGATAGACTCAAACCAAGCCTTGAGGACATGCTCATGAATAGACTCCAAGTCCTCCTGATGCTTTTGGAGCTGACGAGCTCACCACACAATCAGGCTGGACGGAGACAGCGGATTGGTATCTGGAGGGGGAATGAGGAATGTAGCCTCAGAGAGGTCAAATGGAAAGAGTGGCTCTATGCTGTGAACCATGAAATACAGAGACAAACCGGTAGACCGGAGTATAGTAACCTGCTTGGCCCAAAAGACCAAGTGAGCGGCAACATGCCAGCGTAACTCCCCCCCTGGGAAGTTTTAACAATGGCCTCCTGGACATCATAATGACGCCATTCAACCAAACTGTTGGCTTGGGAGTTGTAGGGGGAGATGCGAATGTGTCTAATGCTGTATCGGTCGGCAAGGAAGTCTAGGACTTGTATGAAGGTGGGGCTGTTGTCAGTAACAATTTCAGATAGGGGACCCCACCGGCAAAGGAGGTCTTTGAATATGAATGATGCGAGAGCAGAGGCATTCTCGGAGCAGAGCATGCACCACTCTGGGTACAAGGTCAGTGCACACTGGGCCTGGACGATGTACTGGTAACCGCCGGACCGGGGCATGAGCATTGTGTCAGATGAGCCTTACAGAACAGGCCACCTATGACCAGTACGGTCGGAGGAATATGAAAATGGTTAGTCTGTTGGATTTGGCACTCGTGGCAAGTGTGAAGAAACCATTTGACATCATCAACCAGCATCAGCCACCAGAAGCAGAGTAGGAGCCGGGTCCGGACTGTGAAGACACCTTTGTGCCTGAGGTCATTGTAAGCCTCTTTAATAAGTCTGTACCAGTGGTGCTCCAGTACAACCAGCTGGTGATGACTGTGTGGCTCTCGATGCCATAGGGAGCCATGCAGGATAAAGAACTTGGTGGTGGAGTTGACAAACATTTGGAAGTCTGCATCAGAAAGGTCAGCGGGACATTCACGGGTCTTGAGGAACCTGCAAATCAACCAAATGCGTGATTCTCTAGCAATGGCCTTTGAAGACTGGGGGATGATAGGAGAGTCCGGAGTAGAGTCTGGCTGGGAAACGGAGGAAGAGAAAATGGATGCGTAGATAGAAGGAAGTGGCAGTGCTGGAGGCACTGGTGAAATAACATAGTCCAAGAAGAGTAAGTGCGAAGGGGCACGGTACAGCGTCCATGGAACGGTGCATGCAATGACAGAAGCAGCAGTAAAGGGGAATGTGCGATCGTTCAGTAAAGTTATGCAAAAAGAATAGGAATCGTCCAACCAACCCTCGACGTCATCATCCTCAGGCAGGTCCTCGTCGGACTGAGGGTGCCAGGAGAGACCACTGGGGCTGGTATGCTTTTCAGCCAGAATGTGACAAAGTTCGAAGTGGAATAAAAGAATGCTGGCAATCCACCGGTTGATGGTCGTGTTCAGCTGAAGGTCTGGGTTGTTAATCATACCCTTAACATACTTTGCGTCCATTTCGATGACGAGATTGGTAACACCGAAAATGAAAACATGGACCGCCCGGAGTGCCTGGAACAGACCGTACAGCTTGAGCTTAGCCTGGGAGTACTGGCTTTCGACATTCGTCAAGCTGATGGAACAAAACCAGTTCGGACAGTGTTTGCCATCCTCACCTTGCTGCAAAAGAATGAAGCCGATAGCGATAACAGAAGTATCAATGGCGAGGACAACCTCCTGACCAGACTCATAGTCAAGCCGGCAGAGCACTGGGGACCTAATGATCTTGTCCTTCAGACAATTCATCACGTCATGCTGGGCGTCACCCCATTCGAAGGGAACACTCTTCCAGGTCAAGTTGACCAACAGACAGGAAATAGCGGCAAAGTCACAGATAAAAATATGAACAACTCCACAGGTCCCAAGGAATCCACAGACTTGTGTCAAGTTCTCACACTCTGGCCAGTCCTGGATCTTCTGGATCTTGGCCTCGTGTGCAACTCGACCGTCAAAAGTACACTTGTGCCTGACAATAGTGGTGTCTGGAGTGGCAAGGACAAACTTCTTGGCAGAGACCATAGCTCCGACATTTTGCAGGCGCTGAAGGATGTGGTGAACAACTTGTAGATGTTCCCATATGAATCTCTGTATACTGGAGTTGGTGGGGATGGTTTCATAGGTGCCGTCCGGATTCTGGTAGCGAGTAGTACCAGACTTGACCAGTAGGTCATTGACGAATGGCATGGTGTGATGAGGAATTTCGTCCTGTAAAATGAAGGCCATATCGGCCTGATAAATCTGGACAGCATTAGTGTGACCCATCAGAAGAGTGGTGAGATGATGAGGTCCGAGCGGACTGTTGAACATAGTCATGTCCTGGGAGCCAATATGCAGCAGGTGCTGGTCATAACCTGCGAACAGGTCCATCATACCATAGACTGCGTGCCTGCTAAACGACTCAGCCAGGTGCTCAACAAAGGGGGGGACAGAGGAGTCCTGGATGGTGACGGCGTTTAGGGGTTGGAGGTCGTGGACGAGCCGGAGAGTCTTGCCATCCTGCTGAAGCATGCAGAACCAGCGAGACCGGTAGGCAGCAGTGGATGGTTCATAGACTCCGGAGGTGATCCAGTTCTTGATGATTTGGATGGCTTGGTCCCATGAAGATGGTGGTATGAGAATATTGCGAAGGATCCATGGCATATGGGGGACTGTTGAAATCTTGACCGGTGGGAAGTACCGTTCATCTAAGCGACCTCGCTTGGTTGGAATCCAAGTGAAGGCTGGCTCGTGGTTCCGGACTAACCACCGGACCAACTTGAGCTCCTTGGGCCACAGCCATTTGGCCAGGTCAAGGTCAAGTGTGTCAGCACGTTCCTGTATAAATCGAGTTCCCAGCATGAAGTCCGGGGGGTTAGCGGGTAATGAAATAAGACTGGCAAGAGGATTGTCTGGTAACTGGTGCAGAACGTGGTACTCCTCCTCTAGAGGAGCCACAACTGACTGGATCTTTTTAGCAACTGGCTTGTAAGCCAGCAAATGGGAAATAGGATCGAAGGTGTAGAGGGAAGAAAGTGCGAGAATATGTGATGAAGACGGGGCAGACTGGATAGATGACAAAAAATCATAGGCAGATGAAGGAGTAGCAGTAGGTAAGTCTGAATGCGAAACGTGGAAACAAGACTGGGGTGGGGATGCAAATGGAATGTATGAGGCGGACGGGTAGAAAAATGAATTGCAAGGTCCATCGGCGTCTGCAAGACCCATTTCAATGACAGACTTGTGATTAGCACAGAACAGACCACATCGGCAGTGTGGACATCCTTCGGTCCAAGCGCACATCAGCAGTTTGTATACTTTGCCCGAGTTAGGGTCTCGGAGCATGATAGTCTGTGCGCCGTCAGGGAAATCATCAGTGGATGTGCTTATAAGACAATGAAAAGGTCGGCCAAGTAATAGATCAAAGTTAGCCCTGGGGACTACTTGGACCTGGAGACAAACCTCGCCAGCTCTGAAGTCCAGGCGCAGGTTCTCAACAACACCAATGGTTGACTCGGTGCTAGCATTAGCGTTTGACATTGTCATAACATGGTCTGACTGGACCGGAAGACCGAGGTCTATCCATACCTGTTTAGGCATGGCAACGATCTCCGAACTGTTATGCAAAGCATACAACAAGGTCTCAAGGGAGTTTCAACTGGTTAAGGTGATACTCACGAAGAGACCAACATCTTAACGAGTCAAACCTGGGTAACGACTAGGACAACACAGGGAAGGCAAATGGGCTTCAAGGGTTGTCTTGAAGCAAACTCTGAATGACGCTTGATAGTATGCTAGATTGCACAGACCAAGAATGAGGAATACAAGATAACAACAACTATTTATAGAAGCAAGTCTCAGCGCACGGACCATGGAATGTTATGGAATGAAGGAGAACGATTAGGTATGAGAGAACCTAATTAGGAGTGATAGTGTTCGAGATTGAGATATTGAAGGTAACTAGAGGTAGGGCCTCTGATAAGCAAGTAGGCATGATGAGAACAATAGGATGGCATCCTTCGGTAAGAGAAGAAGTGAAAGAAACAGACTACTAGCAGTATGCGATGAGATGGAAAGAAAATCATAACATTACCCCCATTGTACAATTGAGCTCCAGGCTTGATCAACAAACCTCTTCTCCTGAAAGGATCTCCAGAAAGCTGGGGGGCCATAGATGGCATGCGCTTGAGAGGGGGATGCAGTGTTAAATGGACATAGAGATTGGATATGCCCAGGTTGAGCACACACAGCACATTTGCGATGAGGGCAGAGCTGTGGGGAGTGTCCCCAGTTGCTGCAATAGTCGCACTGGATGAGGTTGCACTGAGTAGTAATGTGACTGGGGGCAAGGGAGTGGCAGTGGGGGCACTGGAAGGTGGGGCAGTCCTGTTGATAATGACCTCGAAGGTGGCAGTGAAAGCATTCGGTGCCGGGAGAGGCAGGGGTGAGTCAAATGCTGTCAGCATGAGACATAACCCAAGTGGGGGAGAAGAGAACATGAGTGCCATTGGGTAAACAGATCCACTGAATTTCTGTCCAGGAAACAGGCATGATATGAGACGAGTGTGCAGGCACAGAGGGTGAGGCCGAGGCTTCATCAGACTCAGGACTAGAGTTTTCTTTGTCAGAGGCAACGATGGTGGGGGTGTCTGCAGGAGGGGGGGAGAAAAGTCGTTCTGCTAGGCGGCTCATCGACAGAGGGGGAATGGGTAGGATAGCTTGATGGGGACGTAAGAGTAAAAGGGCATCTATGGATTGTAGGTAATGGTCGCACTGCACTTGAGAGAGAGAGTCATAGATTCGTCAGAAGGAAAGGTAGATAAGAGGAGGAGGGATGGCTTCAACAAAACTGTGAAATCCATGGGCAGAGAGGGCAAGGAGTGAATTGCATCTGGTCTCGTCGATGGAGAAACGGATGGCAGGGTCCTGGGGTACTAGAGTTTTGGCGAGCCGTAGGGCAGAGGATGCAGAGTGATAGGTACAAATGAGGGCATGTGTGGCCTCATCTTCAGGGAAGAGAGGGAGGGTTTTGAGGGCGAGGGTGAGGGTGGGAGTTTCGAGGATGATGCCAAATAGTGAGAGGCACCCATGTTCAGGCAAATATGATGGGAAGACAGGTTGAGAGCATAAGGAAGATGACATGCGGGAGGAGGTAGACGATGGGAAGGAGGCAATTGAGGTAGAAGACGAGGACATCATCGAGGTATGGAAGGAGCAGTAGGGGGTTCGATGGCATAGACTTTTACTAACACACAGGGCGATACTCACGGAGAGACCAACGTCCTTTGTGTTAGTAATTTTCTAGAGAGAGTGAAGTCGCTTATACGTGGAGAGAAGGCATTTGGCATGTCTGAGATTGGACTCTGGTTCCCATGTGTTCTCGGAAGAGGGATATCCTTTCCATGCGGTCAGATACCTTTATTGGTTGTCAAGTCCCTTGTGACTGATGATGGCTTCGACTTCGTACTCTTCTTCAGCTTTGATAAGGTCAGGTGGAGGGGAAAGGAAGAGAGTTCCATAGGCCAGGGATTTGCGATAAGGAGATAAGAGTGAAGCATGGAAAACATTGTGGACCTTCCATGTGGGTGGCAGTCGGAGTCTGTAAGATAAGGGAGATAAGACCTAAGCAATTTCGAAAGATCTATGACGTTTGGGGGCGAGCTTCTGAGAAGGGTAGTTTAGTTTAAGGTTAGTGGCTTCCAACCACACCTTATCTCCAGGTTTCCAAGGGGAGAACTTTCAGAACGAGCGGGATATTATGATCTTTTGGGCAGATTCATGGGCTGAAAGAGCTTCTTTTTGGGCTGAGTTGAGGGAGGAGAGTTGGGATTCAAGGGTGGGGATGAAGGTTTTTCCAAGGGAAGGGAAGGTGCATGGCTCATATCCGTAGAGTAGAAAGAAGGGGGATTTCTGAGTGGAGGAATGGGGGGCAGAGTTGTGATGGAATTCTGCAGATGAGAGGAGATTGGTCCAGGAATGGGGGTTATTTGCGCAGAAGATACATAGGTATACTTCTAGTTCTTGATTGGTTCATTTGGTCTGGCCGTCGGTCTGCGGGTGGTAGGCAGATGAGAGGCGGATGTCATATTTCAGGAGGCGAGCGAGTTCTAGTGTGAATGCTGAGGCGAATTGGGGACCTCTATCAGAAATGATGGAGTCGTAAAGGCCGAATCTTTTGAACACATTTTCGAAAAAGAGGAGGGCAACTCCAGCGGCATCGATTTTCTTAGTGCAAGGGATGAGAATTACCCTCTTAGTAAGCCCATGGTCGACCACGACCATGATTGAGTCGAAGGAATTGGAGGGGGGAAGGTCGATGATCAGGTCAACGGAGAGTTGGCGAAAGGGGAGGGTGGAGGAGAAAGGGATAGGTAGTAATGGGGGATGGGGAGGGTGAGTGTTAACCTTGTTCTGTTGGCAAATGGCGCAGCCAGAGATAAAATGTTTAACAAAAGTTGCAAGGCCCGGCCACCAGAAGTCTCATTCAAGGATGGCCTTGGTGTGGAAGACACCCATGTGGCCCAAAAGGGGGGAAGAGTGGATGAAGTGAAGAACTGCAGAACAGGCAGGAGGGGGAACGTACATCCGATCCTGGAAGAAGAGATGGCTGTTGTCAAAGGTCCAATCGGCAAGGCGAGAGCGGGGAAAAAGGGGGGAACCATCCACAAGGAGGGCGATGGCGTGTAGGATGAGGGGGTCAGAGGGGGTACTAGATTGGATGAGGTCGGTGAGGGAGAGGTCGATGGAGTTAATGATGACTGGGTCAGGGACAATGGAGGCGTCTAGATTGTCCATGGAGGTATCAACGAGTGGGAGGTGAGAAAGGGCATCTGCAGGTCCCATCTTGGAACCAGGAAGGATTTTCCAGAGGATGTCAAAGTCTTGGAGGAACAGTGCCCATCTGGCCTGTTGTCGAGAAAGTTTTCTAGGGTCATGAATATAGAAGAGATTTTTGTGATTGGTGATGACTGTGATGGGATGTGGGGTGCCTTGAAGGTATTGGCACCACTCGGAAAGTGCAAGGATGACTGCTAGGAGTTCTTGGTTGTAGATATCATAATTCTGTTCTGCTGGAGCAAAGGTTTTTGAGAAGTAGGCGACAGGTTGGAGGTCGCCATTGGTGTCCACCTGCATGAGAATTGCGCCAGCAGCAAGGAGGGAGGCATCGGTCATAAGGGAGAAGGGGCGGCCCACATCTGGGAGTGTGAGGACAGGAGCAGAGCAAAAGGCGGCTTTTAGGGTGTCAAAGGTGCACTGTTGGAGAGGGGACCACAGCCATGGCTGGTCTTTTCGAGTGAGTAATGTGAGAGGGGTGGCAATGTTAGAGTAGTTGGCAATGAATTTGTGATAGTAATTAGCGAAACCAAGGAAGGAGTGAATGCCAGTGACCGAGGAGGGGTTTTGCCAGTCTTGAATAGCAGACAGTTTGGAGGGGTCCATGCATATTATCCCTTGGCCGATAATCAGGCCCAAATATTCCATAGTGGGGGAATCGAAGGTGCATTTGGAAATTGTCAGAGATAGGCCATGTTCTCATAGTCGTTGGAGTACTTGACGAGTGCGATCATGATGGGTGGTAAGGTCTCCCTTGGTGTGGATACCGATGTCATCCATGTAGATTTTTAGCCATTGTTCAGCAATCATGTCAGTGAAGATGTGATTCATAAAAGCTTGGAAGGTGGAGGGGGCATTGCAAAAGCCGAAAAACATGACAGTGGGCTCAAAGAGGCCTAGTTCAGTGATGAACACTGCCTTCCATTGATCTTCTTCACGGATTCAAATGTTGTTATATCCCCATTGAATGTCCATTTTGGTGAACCAGTCTGCGTCATGCATATCGTCGATCAGATCTGAGATGAGGGGTAAAGGGTAGGCATTCCGGATGGTGTGACTGTTGAGGTACTGGTAGTCTTGGCAAGGTCTGAGAGATCCATCTTTCTTTGGGACAAAGAAGAAGGGTGACACTTGAGGAGACTTAGAGGGAACAATGTGCCCAGTCTTAAGGTGTTCGTCGACAAACTGTTTTCAAGCGATTTTCTCGGCTGGGTTCAGTGAGTAGACCTTGGCGATTTTTGGGACAAAAGATTCCTTCAGGTCAATGGTGTGGTCATACAAGCAGTGTGGGGGTAGGATGTTATGGGTCGCTTCAGCAAAAACATCCGTGAAATCTAGGCAGAAGTTAGGGATCGGGACTTCTTTGGGTTTTTGTTGTTGGGCGATTTTGGTGGAAAGAGTGGTTTTGTTGATCTCGGGCACATCGTCCTTCTGGGGAGAATACTCATGAAGAGACCTCTCTACCCTCTGGGGACAGTTTGTCGAGATGGTGATGGTTCTGGAGATCCAATTGATAGAGGAGTTCCACTTGTTCAGCCATGGGAGGCCAAGGATAATCTGTGGGGTTTTCTGTCAAAGGATGAAAAGAGTTTTGTGGTGTGAAAAATCATTACAAGTGATGGGGATGGTTACGGTCCATTGGATGGTTCCAGCATGATTAGTGGTCCCATCTACGTTATAAGCAATGATGGGGGAGTTAAGGCATTTCAGTTTGCAAGGGAGGGTCTTCAGGAGTCGAGGGTCGATGAAGTTTCTGGTTGCTCCTGAGTCGATAAGGGTGGAGGTTTCGATGATTCCATGTACAGAAACAGAGAGACGAAGAGTTCTATTGTTTCTGGGGGCTATGAGTACATGGTGGGTAGTTAGAGAAGGGGACATCGAAGCAGCTTCTCTTTTTAAAAATCCTTGGCTTTTTGGACATTGGCAAATGAAATGGAATTGACTTCTTCGGCTGAGACAACTGGAGAGTCTTTGTCATAGCACATTTTGAGAACTGAGAGTATTTCATTCTCATTCTTTCCAGAAGTTTGGAGGGAATTTATGTATTGTTGGAGCAAGGAGAGCTGGGGAATAGGGGTGGGTGTGGTAATCATTGGGGTAGTGGAGGTGGTGCAAATGTTCTGGGGGCAAGAGGACATAGGGCGGCTAGGGGTAGTTCGTTTGCAGCTTAGGGCATTGTGTCCAACCATTCTGCAGCAGAAACATCGTCCTTCTTTGATACATTTGGCATGTTCCATTGGGGTTAGTTTGGTAAGGTTTACCACGTCCACATCCATGGCATTTGGGTCCCAAGGGGTTCTAAAGAAGGTGAGGGAGGGAGGGGAGTTTCCAGAGTGAAGGGCCTGGATCCTCATCTTTTGTGTGTGGAAGGCTTTCACCTTGGTGACCCACTCTTCAATGGTGGTGGGGACCGTCCCCATGGAGAGGATCATGGTGGTTATCTGTTGATCAAGGCCAAGGGCAAAGTGGTCAATGAGGGTGGTCTCATTGGAAATATCAGATTTTCCTGCTAAGTTCTGGAAGTCTGTAATGTACTGTTGAAAACCATCTCCAGTTCGAGTGGTCTTTTGACGGAGTTTGGCGAGCTCGAGGTGGGCAGTGGCTTTGATATCATAGGGGAAGAAAGTGGTTTCGAAGTTGGTGACGAACTTAAGGAAGGTTTTTCCTGCTACGACGGTTGTATCAGCCATCTTGTCATACCAGGCTTCAGTGAAGAAAGCTCCTCTTTCTTTGGGCATCTTGTTCAGGGTGGTCATGATTTGAAAGTCGTCATCAGGATATAAGGTGGCATTTAGGAGAAAATAAGCCTTCATGGCCTTAATCCATCGTGAGGCATCAGAGGACTTCCCGGAGAAGTCGGCTGGGAGGGCTGCTTTGAGCTCGGATTTATTGGTTGACATGGGTATGGGTGGGGTAAAGGAAGATGGGTTCACTTGGGGAGGGGGTGGACTAGGTTGGCAAGGGGATGGACTAGGTTGGTGAGGGATGGGAGTACTAGGGTGTCGAGATGCTGGGTTTCTTGTCTGGGATGCAAACAAGGGGTTGAGGAGAGGAGTTCTACTGGATCCAGTAATTCGTCGTGAGGGTGTTTGATATCTGGTGAGGTCTGGGAGTTCTGAGTCACTTTCTTCTGGGGGTCTGTACGACATAGTGGAGGGGTGGTAGGTCCTTCACCTGAAGAGGTGGGACTGAGGAAATTCTTGGTCTTTTGTTATGTGAAGCATACAACAAGGTCTTGAGGGAGTTTCAACTGGTTAAGGCGATACTCACGAAGAGACCGACGTCTTAACGAGTCAAACCTGGGTAATGACTAGGACGATACAGGGAAGGCAAATGAGCTTCAAGGGTTGTCTTGAAGCAAACTCTGAATGACACTTGATAGTATGCTAGATTGCGCAGACCAAGAATAAGGAATACAAGATAACGACGACTATTTATAGAAGCGAGTCTCAGCGCATGGACCATGGAATGTTATGGAATGAAGGAGAGTGATTAGGTATGAGAGAACCTAATTAGGAGTGATAGTGTTCGAGATCGAGATATTGAAGGTAACTAGAGGTAGGGCCTCCGATAAGCAAGTAGGCATGACAAGGACGATAGGATGGCGTCCTTCAGTAAGAGAAGAAGTGAAAGAAATAGACTACTAGCAGTATACGATGAGATGGAAAGAAAATCATAACAGAAAGGTTACCTGAGATCTGAAGACACTTGGGAACCTGAAACCAACCTACGTCACACCTCAAAAATCCTCACTGCATATAAACATCTCCATTCCCTTTAGCCACTCCTTGCCCATAAGATGTCGGTCTCTTTGTGAGTATCGCCTTGTGAGGAAGTGTATGCCTATCCATCTACTCTTTTATCTTGACGATATCCTTGCCTTCTGTCTTGATGTCCTTCTCCCCCACATCCTCCTTCTCATCCTCACGATCTCTCTTATGATCGCAGCATACCTTCCTTGTTACGATGGAACCATCGGGCGAGGTGGAACAAAGGTGTCTGGGCTAGCGTACCAGGGGAACGTGGCGGAACTGTCCCAGTGGGTTCTACTACCACGAGAGAGGGCTCATGGCTTTTGAAGACGAGTGGTGGCAAGAGGCGAAGCCTCAAGGGGTCCCCGAAGGGCAAGGCGGAAGGCAACCAGATGGGAGATGGTTATGATATTGAGGTTAATGGTCAAAGTGAGGAATACAAGATAGTCATACTATGCTTATATACCGCTATGAAGAGTGCACAGACCATGTAACATATATATGGTACGAGTCATGGCTAAGTAAGAGTCCACGAGGACGTGAGAGAGATCTATGTACAGAGACGAGGGGATATGTCGATAAGCAGGCATACCATGAGGTGCATAAGATGGCCGTCTAGGCTGAGGAGGTGTGTGAGAGCGCACAGGTGGAGCTGAGGGCACGAGGAGTGCCAAGGCAATGTTATGATTTTCTTTCCTCATCATCGTTTTCTCTTAGTAGTACATTTTTCATCGCTAATCTCTTACCAAGGGCGTCATATCTCTTGGGAACAGGAGGTGTACCTCTTCATTGGAGGACCTTCTATGCTATCTCTAGTCTGCTTTCCTTAGAACTCCATCGAGTCATCGTTGCCTTCTGGGACCTTCCTCTCCTAACTAAGTTCTTTCATACTTAGTCATATCCTTGTGTTTCCCTTAGCCCTATCAGGTCCATGTGTGGAAAGTTCTCCTTAGTATATAGTTCTCTCCTTCCCTGTATCTCCGGTTCTTATTCTTGATCTGCGCAATACTAGCATACCTTCTTGAGTCATCCATCGCATCCCCACATCCTACAACCTTAGTGATTCTCAGTTCAACTATCCTAGCGATTCTAAGGCCAATCTTGCTTCCCCAAATTTCTATCAGATGTCGGTCTCTTCGTGAGTATTGCCTGTAGATGATCCTTGTTTCATTGAGCCCTCCATTGTATGCTACGCATAACAAAAGATCAAGAATCCTTCTCAGTCCCACCTCTTCAGGTGAAGGACCTATCCCAATCCCACCACGTTGTTCCGAGCCCCAGGAGACAGTGACTCTGAACTCCCAGACCCCATTCTATACCGCCTACCCTCTAGGCGAATCGCCGGATCCAGCCGAACCCCACTCATCAATCCATCCTTCGCCTCCTCGCCCAAAGATCCAAGACCTAGCACCCCTTCGCAATCAAGTCCACCCCCTCGCCAACCCAGTCCAATCCTTCCTTCTCAGTCTAACCTACCCCCTTGTTCACCCAGCCCCATCTACTTATCTTGCTCCCCCTCACCCAACATGCCTCCAGAACTTAAGGCCGCCCTCCCTGCAGATTTCACAGGGTCCTCCGCAGACGCGTCATGATGGATGAAGGCCATGAAAGCCTACTTCCTGATCAATCAACATCTCTACCCTGATGACCCTGAATGAATCATGACCATGCTCAACAGGATGCCCAATGGCCAAGGAGCGTCCTTCACCGAAGCATGGTATGACAAGATGGCCGACCCCAGTATCATCACAGGGAAGACCTTCCTCGATTTCACGAAGGACTTTGAAACCACCTTCTTCCCATATGACGTGAAAGCCACCGCCTGTTTAGAACTAGCCAAACTACATCAGAAAATCACCCGCTCCCACAACGGGTTCCAGCAATACATCACCGACTTCCAAAACCTCGCAGGGAAGTCCAACATCATGGATGAGACCACCCTCATCGATCACTTCGCCCTTGGACTCGACCAACAAATCACCACCATGATCCTGTCCATGGGAACGGTCCCCACTACCATCACAGACTGGGTAATAAAGGCCAAAACTTTCCATGCCCAGAAGATGAGAATCCAAGCCCTTCGCACCGGAACCACCACCACCCCCTTTTCTTTCAACAACCATCGTACCCCTAGCAAGGACCCCAACGCCATGGAAGTGGACGTGACCACTACCCTGACCAAACTTACCCCCACCAAACGAGCCAAATATATTAAGGAAGGACAGTGCTTCCATTGTCAAACCATTGGGCACAACGCCCGCAGCTGCAAGAAAACCACCAACCGCCCCCAGAACATACGAACCACCACACTCACCACCCCCTTCCCACCACCCCCACTCCCAGCCCCTGCTATGCCATCCCCGCTTCAACAATACATGAACTCTCTTCGTACCTCCGGCAAGGACGAGACAGAAATTCTCTCCGTCCTAAAAATGTGCTATGACGAAGACAGAGAAGAGGTGAATGCCGTCCAATTTGCTAACGTACAGAAGGCAAAGGATTTTTAAAAAGGGAAGCAGCCTCGACGTCTTCTTCCCTAGATTCCCCCCATGTACTCGTAGCATCACAAAAGAATAGAACTCTTCATTTGGATGTCAAAGTACAAAGCGTCGAAACCTCAGCCCTTATTGACTCCAGGGCAACCGGAAATTTCATCGACCCTCGTCTCCTACCTCGAGGGAACTTCCATCTCAAGAAACTCCCTCATCCTATCCTAGCCTACAATGTTGACAGAACCCTGAACACATCTGGGAATATCCGTTGGACCACAACTGCCCTCATTTCCCATGGTTCCTTCTCCTCCATCGAGTCCCTCTTCATTCTTCGGCAAAAGACCCCTCAGGTCATCTTGGGCATGCCCTGGTTAACCAAATGGAACCCCGACATAGATTGGAAAAATCGTACCCTCTCTATTCCAACTTCCCCCCAGAGGGTTGAGAGGACTCTCCATGAGCGCCCTCCCCTGAAGGAGACCCTGGAAGAAGAAATCTACAAGCTAACCATCTCTATGGAGATCGTGCAAAAGACAACACCCCTCCAAACCACCATCCCTGAATTCTGCAAAGACTTCACTGACGTCTTTGCCAAATCCTCTCACAACACCCTCCCTACCCATCGTTCCTTCGACCACACCATCGATCTCAAAGACTCCTTCGTTCCAAAGATTGCTAAGGTCTACCCGCTGAACCCCAAAGAGAGGGAATCCCTCAGAGAGTTCATCGAAGAACACCTCAAAACCGGTCGCATCGTCCAGTCGAAATCCCCACAAGCCTCCCCTTTTTTCTTCGTTCCAAAGAAGGACGGGACCCTCTGTCCATGTCAAGACTATCGTTACTTGAACTCCCACACCATCCAGAATGCCTACCCCCTACCCCTTATCTCCGATCTCCTAGAGGACATAAAAGATGCAGACTATTTTACAAAAATGGATATCCGATGGGGATACAACAACATCCAAATCCGCGAATCTGACCAATGGAAAGCGGCCTTCATCACTCCCCTAGGGCTCTTTGAACCTACAGTAATGTTCTTTGGATTCTCCAATGCCCCCTCTACATTCCAATCATTCATGAACCATATCTTCGCCGACATGATCGCTGAACACTGGCTAAAGGTCTACATGGACGACCTAGGGATCTGCACCAAAGACTTCCTCTCCCTCCATCACAAACGCACTCAACGAGTTCTCCTCCGGCTTCGAGAACACAATCTCTCTGTCAAGTTGTCCAAATGTTCCTTTGACTCCCAGACAATGGAATACCTTGGTCTCGTTATCGGGAAAGGAGAAGTGCAGATGGACCCCCACAAACTTGCTGCCCTCAAGGACTGGAAACCCCCCACAACCGTCACTGGTATCAGATCGTTCATTGGATTCTGCAACTTTTACAGGAAATTCATCCCCAATTTCTCCAACATCATAGCTCCTCTGGTCTTCCTCACCAAGAAGAACGAGACTTGGAACTGGACCCCCCTCCAGCAAAAAGCATTCCAATCCCTCATTTCGGCTCTGTGTTCCACCCCTGTCCTTGCTCTCCCTGACCCCTCGAAACCCTTTTCCGTCATGACCGATGCTTCCTTATCTGCTGCTGGAGCAGTCCTCATGCAACCCGACCCCAACGGCGATCTTCGCCCCCTGGCCTACTTCTCCAAAACCTTGGCCCCAGCCGAACGCAACTATGACATCTATGATCACGAACTCCTCACGGTCATCCTCGCCCTCGCCGAATGGCGCCATCATCTGCAAAGCGCCAATCACCCCATCACAATCATCACCGACCACAAGAATCTCTCCTACCTACGTGACCCACATAAACTCTCTCAACGACAAGCCCAATGGGCCCTCTTCCTCCAGGACTTCGACATCGCCTGGAAGGTGACCCCCGGCACAAAGATGGGATCCACAGACGCCCTATCCCGGCAGGATCACATTGACACCTCCCTTGATAATATCGATTCCCCCATCATACCAGAACCCCTTGTAATCAACGCACTCGACCTCACACTCACCGATCTCATCAAATCTTCCACCCCATCCGACCCATTGGTCGTCCGCGCCTTAGAAGCAATCTCTTCTTCTTCCCCCCTATTCCCCTGGTCACTCACCTCTGACTGGACCTTCAAAAATGGCCACTTATTTTTCCGCCAGCGAATGTATGTTCCACCCTCGGCCAGATCCCCTTTGCTACATGCCATCCACTCCTCTCTGCTCACTGGCCACATGGGCATCTTCCGCACCAAATCCATTCTAGAACGTGACTTCTGGTGGCCAGGTCTCGCCACCTTCATCAAACACTTCATCATGGGATGCCCTACTTGCCAGCAAAGCAAGGTCAACACACACCCTACTCGCCCCCCCCTCCTACCCATCGCCTCAACCTCCCTCCTACCCTTTCGCCAACTCTCCGTCGATCTCATCACCGATCTCCCACCTTCCAAATCCTTCAATTCTATCATGGTTGTGGTCGACCATGGCCTTACGAAGGGGGTAATACTCCTCCCCTGCTCTAAAACTATTGATGCTGCCGGAGTAGCCCTCCTTTTCTTTCACAATGTTTTCAAGTGGTTTGGCCTTCACAACTCGATCATTTTGGATTGAGGCCCCCAGTTTGCCTCCGCCTTCGCTCTCGAACTCACTCGTCTACTCAAATACGACGTCTGCCTATCCTCCACATACCACCCCCAGATGGATGGCCAGACCGAACAGACTAACCAGGAGCTTGAAGTCTACCTATGTATCTTCTGCGCCAACAAACCTCACTCCTGGCCTGATGCCCTATCTTCCGCAGAATTTCATCATAACTCCGCCCCCCACTCCTCTACCCAAAAATCCCCATTCTCCTTACTTTACGGCTACGAACCCAGAACCTTCCCTCCACTCGGGAAAACCTTCATCCCTGCCCTGGAAGATTGCCTAACGACATTGGACAAAAGCAGAAAAGAAGCCCTTGCTGCTCACGAATCCGCCCGAAGAGTAATCTCCTCCCAATCCCTCTGCAGCTTCTCTCTGTGGAAAGTCGGAGACCAGGTTTGGCTTGAAGCGACCAATCTCCACCTTACACTCCCATCACAGAAATTAGCTCCCAAACGTTACAGCCCCTTTGAAATTACCCACGTTCTATCACCGGTCTCTTACAAACTCCACTTACCTCCCTCTTGGCGCATCCACGACACCTTCCATGCAGCCCTACTATCCCCTTACCGAACCACACAAGCCTTCGGCACTCCTTTTCTAAAACCACCACCTGACATCATCAACCAGGAAGAGGAATATGAAGTTGAGGTAATCTGCAGTCACAAAGGCCTGCAGTCCAGAAGACGGTTCCTAACCTCGTGGAAAGGTTACCCATGATCCGAAGACACCTGGGAACCCGAATCCAATCTCTGTCATGCCGCCGAAATCCTCTCAACATATAAACACCTCCACTCCCTCTAGGAAAGAGGGGTGACGTTTACAAGAAGTCGGTCTCTTCGTGAGTATCGCCTTGTCTAAACACCCTACCCTCCATAGGATCCACTTCCTCACCAACCATGTCCCAACCTATCTCCTGAAATCCCTCTCCCCTCTCGTCTTCCTCGTCCTCTTCCTTTCAATCGATACTCCGATCCCAACGAGCATTCCCTGCATACCTACCCGAACAGGAAAGACTCTCTCTGTTCTCCACCATCTTGGAAACCCCCACTCTCTCCTTCGCCATTGAGGCACACCCCAGCTTTCCCGACGATGAAGTCACCCACTCCCTCATCCGCACCTACCACACCATCGCCTCTGCCCTACATCTTTCCAAGACACTAACCCCACCAGACCCAACCCTGCACTTCACAACTAGCAAAGCCTCCCACCACTGCCTAACTGCTCTATCCCTTCATGGATTCTCCACCTACGTGGAAGAAATCCCTCATACCCTCATCTTTCCCACCATCTGCCGCCTTCTTTCCTCCCTTTCCCACGCTCAACGGGACCTGTATGTACAAAATGTAGAAAATTTTCTTCTCTCCCAACCTTGCCCCCTTCCTCTCCCCATTCCCCCCCCTCGATCCCGACCTCTCGTCGAACAACTCTCTGACTTCCCATATTCATCTACCCCCACTCCAGACTCCCCCGCCCCCACCCCCACCTCTGAGGAACTCCCCCTCGTTGAATACCACATCCCCATCCCTGTGAAACCTTCTCTCGACGAACATAACACCCCCATCCCCATCACCATTGAGGATGAACCCCCCATACCCCCCACCTTTCCAGTTTGCACAGAACCACATGAGATCTGCCTTCCCAATGGGAACACCATTCTCTCCTCCCCGGTTCAGGTTATCCCACGACCAGATATACTCCGTCCCACCCCAGCCTCCCCATCCTCCATCTGCCTTCAATGTGGCCTATGAGGTCACTATCTTCAGGACTGTCCCTATCACCGCTGTGGACACTGCCACCTCTATGCCCCTGGCCATCTCACAGTTCAATGTTCACTTTTCCAATGTGGCTACTGTGACAACTGGGGCCACATGGAGCGCTTTTGCCCCCACAGGAATTGTGGAATTTGCCACAAACCTGGGCACATCGTCGCTAACTGTCTGTTCGAGGTGTTATCCCCCTCCCAACAGGGGGCTATCTTTGGAGTCGGATCCCCAACCTGATGAGTCACTTCATAGGAACGGTTGGCTGATCGAGCCTGGGGCTCGATTATATGAAGGGGGTAATGTTACGATTTTCTTTCCTCATCATCATTTTCTCTTAGTAGTACATTTTTCATTGCTAATCTCTTACCAAGGGCGTCGTATCTCTTGGGCACAGGAGGTGTACCTCTTCATTGGAGGACCTTCTATGCTATCTCTAGTCTGCTTTCCTTAGAACTCCGTCAAGTCATCGTTGCCTTCTGGGACCTTCCTCTCCTAACTAAGTTCTTTCATACTTAGTTGTATCCTTGTGTTTCCCTTAGCCCTATCAGGTCCGTGCAGGGGAAGTTCTCCTTAGTATATAGTTCTCTCCTTCCCTGTATCTCTGGTTCTTATTCTTGATCTGCGCAATACTAGCATACCTTCTTGAGTCATCCATCGCATCCCCATGTCCTACAACCTTAGCGATTCTAAGGCCAGTCTTGCTTCCCCAAATTTCTATCAGACGTCGGTCTCTTCGTGAGTATCACCTGTAGATGATCCTCGTTTCATTGAGCCCTCCATTGTACGCTACGCGTAACAGGCGACGGGTAGGAGGTGGCCGTCTAGGCCAAAGAGACATGAGGGGACGCGTAGTGGACATGTAAGCCAAGACAGGGGGCACAAGACAGTGCCAAGGTGGAAGATAAGGGGACATGTGAGAGGGACATGTAAGCTAGGAGCGAGGGGGTCCGTGGGGAGTACCGGGACGAGACGATAGGGGAGGACCAGAATATGTGGGGCAAGTACCAGTCGATAGCGAGATGTGGGTTAGGTGTAAGCATCACGTGGAAGGACATGTAGATCACGAGGGATGTACGGTCACATGAGGATCACATGGAGGGTCCTAGGGAGGATGCTAGAGGGGACTCAGAGGTAGCCGAGGACTAGGTGTAGGGCAAGGGTATCTCTGAGGTACGGGAGACCAGGGGTCATGTGGAAGTCACGGGGTCGTGGAGATCACATGGTAGTCACGAGGTGACTGCAGAGGTCACGAGGGCATGACGGGATGATGTGGTGCCGGAGGTAGCTGGGTTTGGAGGTAGCCAAGGGCTAGGACAGGGGATGGGTATGGGCACGGCTGCAGTGGCTAAGAAGAGAGGGGTACTCTCCTGCAGGGTTGGCAAGGGCGCGTGGACGGGGGATGAGGACATGTGACGAGGGGAAAAAGGATAGGGGCATACACGAGTTGTAACATTCCTGGCATATCTGCCAGAGTATGATTGACACTTGCTATTCACCACCATCCTAGAAGCTCCTGCCCTCACATGTGCAATAGAACTCCACCCTCTTTTCCCTAAGGACAAAGTAATACATTCCCTCATCTGTACATATCACACCATTGCCTCTGCCTTATGCCTCACCGAGTCACTTTCTCCACCAGACCCCCCTCTCCACCTTGCCTTGGCTGAAGCCTCCTGACATTCCTTGACCACTCTCTCTACCCACGGATTCAGCTCTTATGCTGAAGAAATACCTCACACCCTGATTTTCCCCACCATGCATTGTATCCTAGCATCCCTCACCATGGTCCAACGCGACTCATACATACAATCCATAGAATCTTTCCTCCTCTCGCAACCTAGAGAGCTACCACTCCCCATTCCCCCTCCTTGTTCCTCCCTTACAGCTCGACTCTCCTCCCCCCCACCCCCAGATACCCCAACCACTGTAGCCTCCTCCACCCCCTTGGACTCTGACTCGGAAGATGAACCCCCACATCCCACCTTTCCAGTCACCACTTCCCCCCAGACCCTCATCATGCCCAATGGCAACACTATCATAACCTCACCCTTTCGAGTACTCCCTCGCCCTAATGCCCTCCACCTCCCTCCTGCAACTTCCTCCACCCAATGCTATCAATGTGATCGCAGAGGTCACTATAAATAGGACTGTGTCTACTATGAGTGCCCCCATTGCCATGAGTACTCCCCAGGACATAACGCCGCTCAGTGTCTTCTTTTCCAGTGCAGCTTCTGTAACAACTGGGGCCATACCAACTATTTCTGCCCCCATCACCATTGCAGACATTGCAATGAGCCTGGGCACATCCTTGGTAACTGTCCATTTGAAGTGGCTTCCCCATCCCAGCAGGTCACCATTTTCAGGCCTCGGGCCCCCTCTGGGTAATTCCTTCAGATGGAATGGGGTGATTGTTGAGCCTGGAGCTCGAATTTATGAAGGGGGTAATGTTATGGTTTTTCTCCCCTCTCATCACATCATACTTGTTATCCAGTTTGCTTCCATCATATCGTATTGTGGATGACGAATACCACATGCCCAGACTGCTTATCTGTTCCTCTGTGGTCCCTCCTCTTTATTCCTTTGTCGTCTTCCTCTGAACTCCACCTGTATCATGGTTGTTTTCCAGAACTCTACTCCTAACTAAGCTCTACTTACACTTAGTCGTTCCCTTACCTTCCATAGTTTTCCTTAGCCTTCCATGGTCTGTGCTCTGCTCAAACCCCTATAAATAACATCATCTCTACTCCTGTAATTCTCATTCTTGATCTGTGCAATATTAGTGTAATATCTTGATTCATCATAAGTCCCTAGTAAGTCTTGGTGATTCCAAGACTTCCTCTGATCACTCTTACACTCAGCCTAAGAGTTGTAGTCCCCTCGATTTTCTGTCAGACATCAGTCTCTTCATGAGTATCACCTGATAGTGACATCCCTCGAATCCTCGTCTCTGGTCGTATGCTACATGTAACATCCTACAGTCAATGATCACTTCCACCATCTGTCTTGCGCCCTTGGAAAGGACATAGGCCCTGAGGAGGCAGCACCAGGCATTGAGGCCGGCCTCCTCTCCATCATCTTCACCATCCTTGACTCCGGCACAATGAGTCACCTGATCAAGGATTGTAGTCTCTTCTGGGATTACATGCCAGGGTTGGTTTTCATGAGAATGGCCAACCATGGGATGCTGTCCACCTACAGACATGGGACATGTGTGGCTGACCTGCATATTGGAGGAGAATGCATTTGCCTCAGCCTCAGCGAATGCCTGCATTCTCCTGATGCCATTGTAAACCTCCTCTCCATTGGGTGGATGGTTACCAAGGGATGGGAGCTACACTTCTGTGGCAACCCCAGTTGGTGTTACAACTCGCATACGCCCCTAACCTTTTTCCTTCATCATGTGTCCTCGTCCCTCATCCACATATCCTCGCCAACCCTGCAGGAGAGTACCCCTCTCTTCTTAGCCACTGCAGTAGTGCATACACCCACCCTCCTGTCCTAGCCCTTGGCTATCTCCAAGCATGTCCTCACCATCACTAGCCCTTCACTACTTGGTCACCCTTAGCTAGCCCCTAGCCAACCCTAGTCCCGGCTACCTCCGGTACCCATCTCCCGTACCTTGGAGACCCCCTCATCCTATTCCTAGTCCTCAGCTACCTCCGAGCCCCTCTAGCTTTCTCCCTAGCAACCCCCATGTGATCCTCACGTGACCACATATCCCTCATGACCCTCGCAATCCCATTCACGTGACTTTTACGCCTAACCTGCATCTTGAGTAGACTGGTGTCTTAGCACGTCCTGGTTCTCCCCACTGTCTTGTCCCGGTACTCCCCGCAGACTCCCTTATCTCCTAGCTTACACATTCCTCCCATGCATCCCTTTATCCTCCGCCTTGGCACTATCTCGTGCCCCTATCTTAGCCTACGTGTCTACTACATGTCCCCTCGTGTCCCCTCGGCCTACATGGCCATCATATGCTCCTCACGGTACGTCTGCCTATTGGCGTATCATATCTCTCCTATAGATAGACTCTTTGCTCCTCATGGACTCCTTACTGAAGTAGCCATAACCCTTACCATACCCCAATGGTCCATGCATCGTCTACATTAGTATATAAGCATAGCACATCTATCTTGTATCCCTAACTTGACCATTAACTTCGATACCATAACCATCTCCTGTCTGGTCATCCCTTGTCCTCACCCTTCGGGGTTCTCTTGAGGTCAGACCTCTCCACCACCTCATCTTCGAAAGCTGTAAGCGTCCTTGCGGTAGTAGAACTTGCTGGGACAGTTCCGTCGCATTCCCCCAGCACGCTCAGCCCAGACATCTCTTGTTCCTCCTTGCCCCGGTGGTTAAGTCATAACAGTTGGTGCGAGATGGGTCATGCAGGCAATCAGCTCAGCAGCATCACTATGTCTGGCAATCTGTGTCATGTCCACTTGGAGTTCATCCACCCCCCCCAACATTCCAATGCTGCAGTCTCGCCTCCCTCTGGGTTGAGTGCCTTCATACCTACAGTGGCTCAAACAACTGTCCCAATGTTTGGGTATTTTTCACTAATTGCAATATTATGACTCAACAAATAATTTTAACCATTTGTTATCGGTGGATGAAAGGAAGGTCTTGCTAATAGCTACAAATCGGTGTCTTGGTCAAAAAATTTAGATAGGATCTAGTGAAATGGCAGTCATATTAAAATGCTACCTTATTGGGACAGTTGTTTGACTTTCAACTTCCATTACATATATCTGACTATAGGATGCTGTAATGTGGTTACATAACTTAGGTAAGGGATATATTATGTCACAGTTATGTAAGCAGTTATGATACAGCATAGACAAACCTTATTATCACAGATATACTCCCTCATTACTACCCTAAAACATCTTTTTGCTGGTCAAGGGAATAATATCATCTCTCTTGCTTTTCTTGATAGTTCCTGGTGGAAAATTGCATCCCAAACTGGCATAAGGAAGTCTACTGTGGCCAGGGTCCTTTAGGAAATCCCATCAGAGAAATAAAATCACCATGGTTGCTGTTCTTTCAATCTGTCTCCTACCAACAAATGTGCTATGATCCAACAAATCCTTATTGACAAGGCCAAAAATACAGTGTAGGCCACTCATTTCATGAATTCCATCATCAGCAGTCCTGTCCTCTCATATCCAGTGGGAAATAACCTAATGGAGGCCTCACTGAAAGCTGAAGTGAAGAAAAGAAAAACCTCCTCTTTACCACCCATAAGAAAAAAAGGTTGGCCTTTGCTCTCAAGTACCAAAATTGGAATGTGGAGGACTGGAAGATGATTCTTTGATTAGATGAGACTAATATTAATAGAATTGGGTCAGATGGACAGGAGTATGTGTGGAAAATGATGGGAAAAGTATTCACTTCTAAAGAGAGAAGAAGATTCATTGATGATATGGGGCTGTATAGGGTGGAATGGTATGGGAATTTTGAGGGAGAATGAAGGAGGGATGAATGTTGAATATTATGTGGCAATTTTGGAGGAAGGGATACTGCAAAGCATGGAGAAATCTGGAATTCCTGAAGATTAAGTCATTTTCTAGTAGAATAATAGTCCCAGGCACACCTCCAGAATAGTACAAATATGATTTCAGGACCAAGAAATCTAGCTTCTGGATTGTCCTGCATAGTCTCAAAACCTCATCTCTATTGAAAACACTTGGAATCATTTCAAAAGATACCTTTTAGATTGTAGAAAGGCTTTTACAAGATTTCATAAATTATGGGAGAGGGTGGTAGTTGAGTGGGGGAAAATATCTATGGAAGAGTGTCAGAAATTGATAGAAAGCATGCATAGAAGGATTTAAGGAGTTATTAAGGCTAAGGAAGGTCATACCAAGTACTAAATACTCCATTTTGTACAAAGTCAAACAACTGTCCCAATGAGTTGTCATTTTAATTGGGCTGCCATTTCATCAAATCTTATCCAAATATTTTTACCAAGGCACCCATTTGTAGCCATTAGCATGGGCTTTCTATCAGCCACCAATGAAAATGGGTTAGGACTAAGTGTTGAGTCAGAATATTGTAATTAGTGAGAAACACCCAAACATTGGGACAGTTGTTTGAGCCACTGTAGTTCATTGACCTGGGATCTTTGGCATGCGCAGCCCAGCCACACAGGGGGCAAGATCGCTAGACACCTCTCAAATTCCACCATGGGAGTGCATATGGACTCCTCATCATCTCAATTGCGCTGCAAAGCTTGTATCACTGCCAAGCATTCTCGCCTTTCTTTTCCCCTTTCCTCCTCGCCAACCACCTCTAGCTTTCTCGAGCTTATCCACTCCAACGTCTGTGGGCTGTTCCCCCTTGAGATGCTTCACAGGAAATGTCACTTCATCCTATTCCTGGATGACTACACCAACTCTGTCAGTGTCCAACTTCTGGCCATCATTTTTCAACAGATCGTCGGCAACGGTCAGGATGTTGTTGGGGCCTATGACAGAGATGAGAAGAAGCGAAAGCGCAGATAAGGAG
>JBBPLO010000225.1:0-13367 GCA_038089835.1 Retiboletus flavoniger
GCCACTGAGACCAAACTACGCGCTTTACTTTGTAGTATTTTTCTTTTCAACAAAGCATCCCCTTCTCACCTGTGGTTATCGAAATGCATCAAAGAGGTACCTCGGCCCTTGTGCGGCTGTACGCTGATGCACATACAAAATAGGACATGAGACGTGGGTTCGTCACCCAACTGACGCTGCTGTTGAAGGGAACTCCATCTACAAGGTTCGAGTCCCCATGCTGACGTTCATCGCGATCTGATAGACGGTTCGGACAGAATGTGTATCTGCTCGGTGCCTTGCTCGCCCGCCCAGCTATTGACTGTGGCATGATCTTCGTCGCATAGAGGGAAGAAGTGAGCAGCTGCGATGTTCCATCGTGTGCTTCCTTACTTACCCGTTCTGCAGCTATGTCACGCACGGTTGCACTAGCAGAGGAAACGACCACGTCTGTTTCAAGCTCGCCTTTTATGGTCTCAAACCGGACATCAAAGTCGTCGCCCCAAGGTGTCCGCCCGGTATGTCCTCCCTACCCAGCCTCGCCCGTGCTCATCGTCTACCAGACCTTTACATCTGCCTCCTCGGCTGTCAAGCTCTCCTCGCGTACGCTGCAGAGAAGCAGATTCCCGTTCAAGAGAGCTCACGCTCAATCGCAACGTTCGGGCGTCCCGGAACCAGTTTTCCACGGTCGAACTCGTCGGATGGTCACTTTTTCACGCCCCAGCGCGAGTTTTTGACGAGTGCTATATAAGATTCAAGATGACGAGTCAGCCTACTGATTACTTTTTGCTTGCTCGGGAACGGGTTTATTGCATCTTTGTCGGACAAAATATGTGTCTTCAACTGTAAATAAGTAGATGTACACATTCCTGATTTATGATCCATTGCGCCGATGACCCCATGCGCGTACCATCTCGTCGAGTTTATCGCCGAGGAAATTTCGTTTGGGGAGTTATGCATCGTATACAAGGGAAATCGTAATATTACATCGATCTAAACATGATCAGGGCCCAGAAGCGTCTCCTCCTCGTCGGGACTCTTCTCCAGAATCTGAGATGAGTGACCCAGAAGTATCTCCTCGTGGCTCTTCTGCGGAACCTGTAATGGCCGGCACGTGAGTCCCTAACAAAAAACTACTATCAGAGATAATGTCCTTGAAATGCGAACTAATTGATGTCACTTACTATTTTTGACAACCAATTTACGAAATTAGCTCGTCGGTGCCGGGTCATCTCGTGATTTTTGGGGGCCGCCGGGGTTTCGTCACTAGCTTGTATGCGATAGGAGCATGCAGTTGTCAAAAACGAGATGACACGACGATAGCCGACGATGTCCTCTGTCCCAAAGTCCCCCCCTGCAGCGCTTGTGGCCCTGACATAGACGCTGTCCAGCGTGTACACGAACAGCAAAAGCGCTGCTGCTGCCAGCAACCCAATTGCTGAAGTGAGGTATGGGGACGTCCAGACTGTCCATTTGAAATTTGCAAGTGTAAGTATGTCGACACATAATGCAAGATAGAATCGCGTACTCGAACGGTCTACTGAGGATTTCCTTCCAGCGAAAACAACGCCAGCGATGATTGCCAATCCATATATGCGGCGCGCCACACAGAGGCGGGTCCAACGTAGATGCCGAGGAAGAGTGTGATCGTGGACGTGGCTACCATGATGCCAATGTACTCAGCAAGGTGCGGCGATACACTACGTAAAGAGATGACGAGACCGAGCCAGATGACTAGAGCACCATGCGTGGCTAGCATCGTGAGTAAGCAGGTGATAAAGAAAAGAATGGAGCCGGGGGATGCGGATCGTTGACGTGCTGTCGAATCTCCATTGTTCGAACATGCGGGTCCACCCACAGTCGAAGTTGGTAGCGACATGATGTACTCAACATAGGGGTTAGACCGAGGGAATATGAGGGAAGTGATTTGTAATGCATGCGGCAGCCTAATCTTCAATCCAAAATTTGAATATTTCAGAAATTGGCCCGGCTTGACGTAGTCTGACATCCCATGTGTCCACTGATTTCTGACAGCGTTCCGGGCAATGATCAACGGTTCCGGTCAACATTTAATGACGGGGCCGGCTGGCGTCAAAACCAAATAGCTTTTCATTTCAGTATTTGCGGACCGCAAGTAAAATGTTGGAAATCAAGTGTTACATTCACCTCGGGCATGTATACGTCTTTAAAGACTACTTTTAAACAAGGCTCAAGATTCGAACGCATCTTGGACGTTCGTTCCTCTGACCTTTTTTTTTTTGCACTGTCATCGTACACCAGATACCCGCCGGTGGATACAAAAGCTAAATTGTGAGCGTCATAAGAGAACTTCCTGCTAGGTCGTTAAATGGTTGTGAATGAGTCTTTGAAAAAAAGCAGGGTCAATCAAGGCGTGGAAGTGCCCGTACCGCCGTACGTCTGCACGGCATATGGTGCCAACAGCGGTGCGACGACCCCATTGGCGGGTCCATACGGTCCACCCTCGACGCCTTCCTGCGTCGCCCACCGACTCCGCGCCCTCAGGTGTTTCCCATACGCCAGCAAGATCACCCCTGTCGGGAACCCAACACAGCTCACGCACGCCAGCGCCATGCTCGCGTTCCATATGCCTAGGGTGTCATACAACGGTACCGCCACGCTCGGGAATACCGCTGCTGTGAGATTCCGCACAGCACAGTTGGCGGCGACGACCGAGGCCGAACGGGTGGGGTAGAGATCAATGTAGTAGTTGACCAGGCAAAGCTGAATCAACGTCATGCCCATGCCCACGGGAATACCTGACAGGACAGCCAGCATGTATGGGCTGTTGGGGCGCGCAGCTAGGGCAAACCAGAACATGCCAACGGGGGTGAAGAGGGATGCGAGGAGGATCCCTGGGAGGCGTTCTTCAGGAGAAATCACACGTTTCCCGGAGGACTCAAAGAAGACTTGGTTCCGGCGCGCTCTGTGCTGTGGTTTGAGAAAGAGAAAGTAGACAAGGACGCCGAGGAGGTTGCCGGCCCAGGGTGCAAGGAAGACCAGACCGGTCTCTTGGCGGGTCATGGAATATAGCGAGCTATAGACATATGGATAGGCCTGTGATGACCGTGAGCGACGCGACCGAGAAAAATGGGTGTATATAAAGGCACCTCGAGAAGCAGGAACAAGAGTCCGTAAACGAACGCGTGATACAGCGTGGTCCATGTCACGATCGGCTCATGCCGAAGCATGGCTAGAAACGTTCACGTCAACTTCGACTTCAACGTCCACCCCACCTCAACCTGTTGCACTCACTGATCGGCGTTAAGAGCGCTTCCCTCCAGATGTTTGATGTATCCCGCGTAGGGGTCACCGAGATACCCTGCCGTTTTGCGAACTTTTTCTGGATCGCAGTCGGCTCCGTCTCTGGGAGAAGCGCAACAAGACCTGCGATGAGGGCAGCCCATACAGTAATGAACCCCATCAACCAACGCCAGGGCACGACCCCGCCGAGGAGCGACGCTGGCACAGGACCAAATGTTGGTGCGCCCTGCAGCATAATGGCAAAGAGCGCCACTAACGGCGCGCGTTCACGAGGATCGAACATGTCCGAAAGTGAACCGCCATAGAGGGAGAAAACGGCGGACCCGATCAAACCCGCGAGTGCGCGGCAGCCGAGCAAGGTGAATATGGACGGAGACAGCGCCGTGCACAGCGATAGCACTGTGTGATGTCAGTCGCATTCAAGACTCTGAGCAAGCGAGCCAGGACTGACCGGTGAATCCTACCAACGATGTCACGTAGACTGGCCGGCGACCGCATAATTCGCTCAATGGACCGGCGATGAGCGGTCCAAAGATGGCTCCCTGATACATGTTAGACGAGCAGCCATACACTGGTACGTTCATCTACTTGCAAAGTTGTAGAAGCCCACGCCAAGGGTAACAATGGATTCCGTCGCATGGAAATCATCTTGGATTTGCTGCTGAATGCCAGACTAGCATCTATTCAGCATCCACCCGTCTGCGGACAGGGTCAATCGCCTCACATAAAACGTTGTGGCGAGATCGCTGCGGCGAGGGAAACGTGTAAGAGAATTCGAGCACCACTTGCTACGAATTAGGATACTTACACAGGTGCAATGGAATTCCAGATGACGAAGGCGATCGCCCATCGCCGCCACTTGCTCCATTGACGAGGATCGTGCTCACCGCTTAACACGTACGAAGGCGCTGAAGACATCTACCCGGTCCGAACGTCGAATTGAAATAGGATGGACGAGCAGACGGCGAACACAAAACCTTTATACCAGGTCCTCCTAGGCATGCTGGAGCGAATTGTGTCGCCTTCCTGTAACACCCGTTTCATTTCGCTAGGCCCGAGTGCGGAGCAACCAATCGCCAAACGTGCTCTCATTCTCGCCCAGAACCACCAGAAACGTACAAAGGAAGTAGATCACTACTGCGGTTTTCCCGATTCGGGGGGAGCCAGTCGAATTTAGGCTAAGCCACTGCAATCTGGCCCCACTCCGCTTGCGCTTTTCAGGCCCATGTGTCGTGTTGTTCGCGTCCGCACCTGTGGTGTGACATTTGGTGCGGTCACCGGGTAGAGAAAGGTCCGAGCAAGAGACGGTTTCCCATCGCATTCAATTCCCATCATTCGAGACTGGCCAGGAGCTTCCCGCAGTGACATCTATCAGGAGATGGCACACCGGGACACCGGATTCAATGCTACCAGTGACCGAACCGTTCAAGTCGCGCCATCGTTACTCGCAATACGTCGGTGATTGACCTCGAACCTACCAGTGTTGAGCGGATGAATTCAGGAGACCCGCATCACTTCATACCTGTACAGTCTCAGCATGGTTCCATAATTTCAAGCGCCATTTTCCAAGATTGCCAGCTTGGGGTTAACTCCATGGTTACGAGTTCCAGGGAACTTAATCGGACAAAGACTGGTGACGAGACAAGCTCGAACGTTTGTTCATTCATAGAGTCATAGCTCCACACCGTGGGCACAAGTAGCGAAAATGACGCCGTCTCAGCGAATTGCAAAGCAAGATGAGAAAAGGTTAGCAACAATCAATAATCAAAGGGCTGAAACCTCGATCACGGTCAACCAGGAAGTGGGGGGTATCGAATTGCGTATAAATATAGGTAGTAGTACAACGCGGAGAAGTTTAAGGGAAATAATGCCGCAAGGTATGCGTGTGGTAAGCGATAATAACGTTAGCCAAGTCGAATCTAGCTTAGAAAAATGACCCGACCCCCAGGTATACAAGCATTTCCTCACGAATAAAGTGGGACGCGTCTCAGGCTCCACGAATAGTTTCTGATCCATTTGGAGATATATAACGATAGATGCCAGCGCCCCGCGCTCAAGATGAAGGTAATCACCACACAAATGCTCTACACTCCGTCATCAGCCAAACATCCAAAAAAGAAAAGTCTGAGAGAACGCACTCCTCATGTATCTCGATCCCACCAACTGCCCATCTCCGTCCCGGATCCACTGCAGACACAGCCTGCGAAACCTCGTCCCCAATCCCAACCGGCCCACACACGCCTACCACAACACCTGTGATATTCATATATGCTTTCACACCTGAACCATATGATACCGCTCGCGCAATCACCGAGTCCAATACTTTGGCGATCCTGGGACGACCCGCGGTGAGTGTCAATCCGGGTGGCAGGAGGTCCCTTGAAGGAGGGACATCCGCTGCGCGAGTGTAGTGGACGGAAATCCGAAGCGGCGTGCGAGTGCTTTGTTGGATAAGCGAGCTGAAGAGCGGAAGAAGTGGATTGAGCGCGCCTGCGTGATGTTCGCTTCAGAGTCAGTTCTTGATTCAAAAGAAATAGCATGGTTTTGAAGGGGGAAATGAACGCACAAGGATCCTGGACGCTCCAAATAAGGTCTATGACCTTGACCCTACTCGAATCGTCACGATCCCTCTGGTCCTCACTGTCAGGATCCAGTCATACAACACAAGCACGCAACTCGCCTGAATGAGATCCTGGATTGCAGAAAGTGCAAACGTGATTCCGCTGCCTCCAACGATAAACATAGCAGCTGAAAAACTCGCAAATACCGAGTGCCCTGTACCACCTGTTGGTTTCCAAATGAGTCCAACATTAACTCAGCAGATAGATGGGAGAGGGCCCACTGTATGGTCCATCGAGCATCACAGTAACCGTCCGACTTTCATCTCCGTCTTCGCACCCATACCCGGCAACTTTTGCCAACTCGTACAACCGGTTCGACCACCCTCCCACATTCTTGCACATTAACACAAGCCCTTCTGGTGTCTTGGCAACGTTTGCTATAGTGAACGGATGCACTTCCGCCCAACCTACCAAGCCCATGGCAGTCGATAGCACACGTATCCGGACGTGTTGACCTGGTCGCCACCCTGCGTTTAATGCGGGAATTTCAATCCGCGTAACAGAGAGATCGGGAATGGGTCGAATGCGAGCATTGAAAATCCGTGTTTTGAGGAGGCGTATGGCGAGATCGAGACCGTACGCGGCGGCGGCGGCGATGATGTAATCCAGCGTAACCTTTTCGTGTCCGTACACCTACTCGGGCATCACAAGGCATCGCTCAGTGTCGACAACTTGCCAAAACCAGCAGAACTTACCGTAGGAAGGAATACAACAAAACATATGATGTGTGTAGCAAAGAAAATGTTGTAGGCTTTGCGCCTCCAGAAGGAAGTTGAAAAGAAGCACAATACGTCCAAAGCAATCAGGGCAGCGAATGCGTTCTGGGCTGCGGGTCTGTTGATGTTCTCTATGAACGTGTGCTCAAATGTCCACATATAAACTATTAAAACATCAGCGCCTACACTCTATTCAACAGCACGAAGATAGGACTCACTATAGCCGAAACCATGAATATTGGAGAGCAAGACCAGCATCAGTCCCGCAAAGCGGTGTATATAATTGAGCTGTTCGAATTCAGAAAACAGATGCATCAAGGTCAGCACCAAGGCATCAACACTACGGGAGGATACATCATCCACTAACGGACTGACTCACCTTCTCATACCCCATCCCAACAAAAGTTCCTACAATGTTATTCTTCGTCCCAAGTACATACACTATCGGGATCTGCGACATCGCTACGATGCCCGTCCTCACCGGGTCTTCGAATGGGTTGCTACCCAAGAACGAGGCATACACGAGCACGGCTGTGTACAGCCCCAGTATGAGCGCCTGGCCCACGCTGAACCCGACGTTGAGCCGGTGTCGTAAGAGGGCACCTATCTGTGGGAGGATCGCAGACCACGAGCGGAAGTGCGGGGGAAGGTTCGAGGCTGAGCCCAAAGTGCGCGTAGAGCCATGCCGGAGAAGATTCGTATGGGAAAAGTATGTATGCGACTCTTCAGACGTGATACCGTCTCGCATATGCTCATGTCCCGAGGAAGAGGCATAACCCGCTGCTTGCGGCGATAAATCCTTTTCATTCGATGACGCTGGATCCTCCGTGGAGGCTGGGGATGAAACCTGGGTTTGCGGTCCGCGAAGACGTCGGGTTCCAAGGCGTATCGAACGGAGGATGTGCCCATGTCCCCACTCTGCTGCTGAGGAAAAACGTGCAAGGACACGCGGGAGCGTTGAAAGTGCGAACACGACAACGAGGGCAGTGATGAAGATGTCGATGTGGAAGACGAAGCAGAGAGCGTCAACGGCCATTCTGGGCTGTAGTAAGATGTCCTCGAGATGGAGAAGTAGTGATGTTCGGAGAGAATGGATACCAGCACTAAGCTGGTTTGATGGAGTGCGCGCGGTACTTCGAAAGGAGTGTGAAAGCACAAGTAAAGGCAAAAATATCAGCGAACGGACCCAGACCGTTCACGGATACTTAGGGAAACTGAGAAGAGAAAGGGAGCACGAGCAGTTAAAGCTCCTAAGACCGAGTCGATGACTCGCTGAAGAAATAGAGCACCAGTGCAGGGTGGCACAAAAACCTAAGAGCTGAAAGAGAGAATGTGAGTCGTACCCACTCCAATGCCGCGGGACAATTTAAACCACCAGACAACGAACCACGATAAGCAAGTTGCGGAAACGTCCACAATTGTGCGTGTAACCTGTTATATACACAAAGCAAGGCAAAATCGGAGATGAGGTCGATGAAGGCGGCGGCAATGTGTTTGCAACGCGGTCTCGTCTTCGACCTCGTGGCATTTCAAAATCCAGTTGTACACGGTAGAAACAAGCTAAACGGAACGTAGCTTGGGGTATCTGCCATAGATATGTTACAATGAGTTTGTGGCTCTATCGATGTCAACCAAGTCGATGTCGGTGTCGAAGAGTGAAGTCACCAGGGGCCTTTGCTATCTTTTCCTGGGACGGGCAAGACGGTAGCTGTGCACTATTTGTAGCTCTTTGTTCTTCCATTCTGGCCGATGGAAAAAGAGTGAAATTGCCTCTTTGTGGCCGTGTCACAATGGTTGCAACCGACTTGTTCCGCACCACGCGTGTTTTGATGCTCGTGGTAGCCTGTCGGCGCACTATATCCCTCGGGTCTTTAGAGCGATTCAAGCGTGAATTCTCGAGCCAGGCACTGCGGTCACCTCAGACCCTCGTTGTTGGGATAAATGATCGTTACGCACCACGTCTCCAAGAGGAGAGCGCGAAAGTCTGGATCCTTATCATATTTCATTACTTACTGGCCAATCAGCGCCGGCATGGTCAGTTGTCGAGTCTACATTTCCGCGAGCTAGCTACAGTATATATTAAAGATAAAGAAGGCATGTTTCACGGCGTTATACAAGCCCGTCATAGCCGATCGCGGGGATAGTCTGATGTACTTATTCTATTCGGAATAACCATATCGCGGGGTTCCCTGGATTCAATGTCAATGACCGCAAGCGATATACTGAATGGACGTAACTTCCGAGATGTTGCTTCGATAGCAACATGTTTCAACCATGCGTTGACAGAACTTGAACTCAACATTCAACGTTCAGGTTGTCAAGCTCGAAGGAAGTTTCCCAAGCCCAGATAAGGAGTTGAAGTAGACTTCATGGTCATATTAGACATCCAAAGTTCTCACATCCTGTCATACATACATTGATTATCTGTAGTGCTAGTGTACCCACCGCAAGCAGCTTTCCGAAGCGGGCTCGAATCGGGATGCGGCTGCGCCCGTTTCTTTTTTGGACGAACCCTTAGGTAATATATCACAAGCAACCCGTAGCCGTGTGCAACCCGGGACATATAAATTTCGTTTGTCGCCGATTGCGCTACATCGTGCAAGGGTTGATCTAAGAGGGGGAGCCAGGCTGTAGCGCAGGGACCGAGGCGCGGCGGTGCACGACAAGGTGGAAAAGTCAGCTATAATAGGCTACGGACATGGGTCGGTACAATACAGTTATGTAAGCTAGGTACTGACTAGTACGTCGAGCGAGTTCTCCAACAGATCCAATAAAGTGATTCCCAACTTAAACCTTTACTGTTGCACCAAGTTGGGTCCCACATGGTCTGAAACCGCAATACCATTCCCATGAATCAGTGATATAAGGACCCGGCCTAGCGGTAAGTTCCACCCTCACTATGGGGATTGCATGATACGTACCCATCAGAGATGTCCAGGCAAGGTATCGACAAAGCTTGCATTGCGTGTTGCACGTTGTGAAATTAACTAGAATAGTTCCTCGATCAACGTCCGAGTCTATGCGGCAGATTTCCCACCGCAGAACCTGCCTGGTAATGGCCGAGTTATCCTTCCCAGGCTGATGGGAATGTATGAGGGACTGTATTGGACAAAATTATTGACTTAAATTTGTGTGATTTTTTCGACTTAAATATAACTACCTATACATTAAGCATGGTTTTAGATATGTATGCAGACATTTTGACTTTGACTCTGAGTTCAAGACTTGCGCTCCACCTTCCCGAATAGGATAGATTCCCCTGAGTGAGTCTTCTTTTCAGACCGTGCTGCCAGGGCTCTGGTGATCACCCTTCCAAAAATACCAAAGAAAGGGAACTGTGGGAGGATTTGTTGCATGATCTCGTCGAGTTCGTCATCTATAAGATTGGAGATTGGAGCGGTCGACGAAGTATAGAACCAAGTTATTGTTCCAGAAAGATCGTGAGATTATCGGCTCGGGAATCGGGAGAGGCTATTTCGGAAGGTGGAGCATCAGGGTTCATATTCAAGATTTTGGTGTTTGTTCTGAACTCCAAATCGAGGGTGTGAGAATCTGAGCTCAGGTGATCACAGCGATCAAGCTCTAGCACTTGTACAAAACCCAAGTTATCCGACTAATACACCAAAATCGTTTTGTCCAGTACGGTCCCTCAAAAGAATGTTATTTGATAAACGGCATACAGGGGAGATGGTCCGACAGATCGAAAGGTCAGTATAAAAATCCATCTCCGAAACGAGTCGAGGACTCTAGGCTCTACCATAAGCAAAGGTCACGTGACATGACCTCGGGCACACCTCCCATACTCAGTACCCTCGGCAACAATCTCAATGGAATCGGGCATGTGCGAGTAGGTGCGCTGCGCGTGGCACCAACTGATTTGATACCATGTTCAACATGTTGACGCACCGCGGATATGTACTATCGGTACCGTTCCCAGCTAATCTCTTTGAGATGCACCAAAAAAGGAATACCACACGTCACTTTCCTGTATGAACTCCCGGCGCTTTTTGCAGTGTGCTGTCAAACTTGTCATGCCACACCGAGACCGGGGCTCAGGATTGTCGTGACGTCCCCTCGGAACTTTCTGACTTGATGTTCAGATTAAGTGCGTCCGAAATTCCCGGGAGCGCAACCATCGCGGGTCCCAGGTGTGCCACCCGTTTAACGGTAATGTGATGCGAGACATAAGTCTTGCGCAATACCCAGCCCCCTAGCTCAGCTGTCAGTACCCTGACTCAAGAGAACGTGCGACTCAACTGTCTTGGTCCGTCTCGGGTAAATCTACGCTCCGTTTCCCTGGTCTTGGTCCATGGGGAAGGGCAATTCTCTGGCATGGGTATCGTATCGGTTGGTTGGGATGAAGCATCGGGTCATTTCTGCCTCGGCTTGGGTGACAGGGCTACCGGCACACCAAGATGACTCCGATTCTCATAAAAGTGCCCAAGCTGAATACCCGATTTCTTTGCACTTCCAAAGAGCCTTCGCCATCTCCCCTTTCTTTCCTTCTTCATCCGCCAGTTATACGGGGTCCTTAATCTTCGGTTTCAAAGGCTGCTGCTGGTCTTCTGAACCGACCCTACTACACTTTGACCTATTGGTTCTCTTCAGGTCCCTTTGACCCTCTCATTGTTAGGCCATCATTAAATTCGAAGAACTCACCTCTTCTTCGACTCCTACTATGGTCTCCAACGAAACATTGGTGTTTCACTTGGATATTTTCATCCTCGTCATTATCCTGATCTTTTCCTTATTCAATGTTCCCCGCGCACTGGTGTATATGGCGAACAATGGTTCTGAAGTATTTCAGGGTTTTCTTCTACGCTCCGGCATGCAATCCAGCATGCACCCTTCGGGAATAACGCTGAAATCCACAGAGAAAGGGACGCTGGAATCTTCTCTCCCTACTCTTGAGTCGGATACCATACTCAAGCAGCCTTGGCACTTTCCCATGCATTACTCGCTCAGACATCCTGCAGCGAGTTTTATGCGGTATCACGTCCTCGATAATTACACTGTTGTACAGGTCGCCCTGGTGGCAGGATATACTGCCGCAGTCTTTTACACTGCATTTTATGGATCAAACCTATTCACCAATCCCCCACGCGTTGGGTGGGTCGTTGCGTCTCAGATCCCCTTTGTGTATGCCTTCGCTACGAAAAACAATGTCATTGGGCTGCTGGTCGGTGTTGGGTATGAGAAGGTTTGTGGTTCCAAATCAATCTAGACTTAGAGCGTTTGATCTGACATTTCACGCAGCTCAACTATCTTCACCGTCATGTTGGACGCCTGATGGCGATCGGAGCGAACGTACATGCCATTGGCTATAGTATGTCGTTACTCCTAGCCCGCACACGAGCGAGATTCATCTCAAATCGGTCTCGTATTGACAGTATACAAATGGAGTTTGGCAGGCAACATCTCACAGAAGATTGCCCAGCCGTATGTTCGCTGGGGGATCGTCACGCTAGTCTGTTTCGATCTCCTTGGTTTTTTCTCAATACAGTGGGTTCGGACGAAATCTTACAACCTTTTCTTTGTGACGCACGCTGTGGGATTAGTCGTGGCGTTGCTCGCTGTAGGTGGTTCATACGCTCTTCCACTTGCACCACTGACTGTTACTGTACTGTAGGCGTGCCTCCATGAACAAGCTTGTATCCCATTTGTTATCGCGGGTTCTGTTGTCTATGGACTTGACCACATTATTCGTGTCATCAAGACCCGCTATACCACCGCCACCCTTCGAACAATTCCAGAGTTGGGAATCACTCAAGTAGACATCCCTTCGCTGAACACTGGTTGGCGCCCCAGTCAGCACATTCGTCTGCGCGTTCTTTCCACCGCTATGGGTCTTTGGGGGATGACAGAGGTACATCCGTTCACTATTGCCAGCGCAACCAACACGGAGGATGGTATGGTTTTGATGTGCAAAAAAACTGGAAATTGGACGACGAAATTGTACAAGGTGGCGCAGATGACTGCATATGGTGAGCAAGGCCGGCAGCCCGAGAGAAGGGTCAAAGTGATTGTCGAAGGACCATACGGTACGTCCGTGACTCATCGCGCACGACATTGAAATCATGTTGGTCTTGGTAGGTGGTATGGGCGATACCACGGTTCCGAACTACTCGGGGGCAATGTTCGTTGTTGGAGGCAGCGGTGTGACGTTCGCGTTATCTGCGGTTCAAGACCTCGTCTTGGCTAATGATAGAAGCAGAACCAAAGTCATCGACGTCATCTGGAGTATTACCGACCCAGGTTCGCCTGTTGTCCTCCATTGTGCAAGCTTCTGATGAGCTGAGCTGCTCTCCCAGCTGCTTTGGAACCTTTTGTTCCTCTCTTTGCGGACCTCACAGCTCGAAGCAGTTGTGCTAGACTTCGCATCTCGGTATTCTACACTCGTGCTACTGCCCGTTCATTCGAAGGACTTGTGCTGCCACCGGGTATCACCCTCACTGCTGGGCGTCCGAAGATCGAGAAGCTGCTGGACGGACTCGTTGCGTGCATGATGAGCAAAGGCGGCGCACACGGCGCATTTGTTGCCGTTTGTGGCCCTGTGGCGCTTGCCAAGGATGTGGCTCACGCTGTGAGGGCTTTTGATGTCAACTCGAAGAAAGCCATCGGCGGCATCGAGTTCCACGAGGAGTGCGTATTATTTTTAGATATCTGCGGATCCCAGACTGACAAACGAAATCTTGTTGACAGAGTTTTTGGATGGTAAATGCTGTTTTTCGTTCGATTTGGATATACTCGTTCCGGTCTTTTTTTTTTT
>JBBPLO010000225.1:15516-26249 GCA_038089835.1 Retiboletus flavoniger
CCTTTTCCCAGATCCCAGACGTCGTCAAACGCGTAAGTCGTTCGTGCCTATGCATCTCCATATCACACCACACGCATCCATTCATTTATTGATCTTCTGATCCAACCCACCCCCTTCTTTTTTTTTTCATTTCCATCAGTTCATCGTCCACTTTCACCAAGCCGTCTTGGACAACAACCTCCCCGAAATCACCCTCGCCTACGAATCAGGCTGGAACCGCCTCACTGAAAAATTCTACGCCAAGACTGAATGGCCCGAAGCGGAGATCATCGCCCCGCTCGTCAACGACGACCAGATCTTTCTTGTCCTTTACCGCGAGCTCTACTATCGTCATGTCTACTCCCGCTTGCAGCCCAACATCGACGATCGGTTTCATTCGTACGAGAACAGTTGCGAGCTGTTCAATTATCTACTCAGTGCGTGATCTCGCCGCGTTGGAATGATGCCTTTTTGTCTTCATAATTGTATTTTTTCTTTGTCTTTCTTTTGGGTACGACGTAGATTCGGACGGGCCCGTGTCCCTCTCGCTCCCCGCGCAATGGCTGTGGGACATCATAGACGAGTTCATCTACCAATTCCAATCCTTTGCTCTCTTCCGATCGCGGCCTGCCAACAAGACCGACGACGAGCTCGCGATGCTTGGGTCCGAAGGAGGCGCGCAAGCCTGGAGCAGCTACAGCGTCCTCAATGTCCTTTACTCCCTCATCCAAAAGAGCCACGTCAACGAATGGCTCAAGGCCCGCGCCGAAGGTAAGACCGACGACGAGATCGAGTACGTTCCATCCGTGCCAGTCCCTCGTGGATGGATTCGGGGAGCGCGCGACTGACGCGCGGATACAGGGATGTCGCGGGCGAGTATGGGACGCGGCCGCTGTATCGCCAACTCGGGTATTTCTCGCTCATCGGACTGCTACGTGTCCATGTCCTTCTCGGCGACTTTACACTCGCGCTCAAGGTCATGGAGCAAGTCGGGCTGGGGTTGGGCATGGGTCAGAAAGCGCCATTTACGGCGCCCACGGCCGCGCACGTCAGTACGGCATACCATGCTGGCGTGTGTTATTTGATGCTCAGAAGAGTGACGGACGCGGCGAGGGTGTTTACGGGGTGTCTCAACTGGGTCATGCGGGCAAGACAATACCACACGCGGAGCTATCAATATGACCAGGTGCGTGCGGAGTGGGACGCGTTCAGCGGTGACTGACGCGGTCACAGATCAACAAAACAGCCGACCGTATGTACGCCCTGCTCGCGCTGTGCAATACCATCGCGCCCACGCGATTGGACGATAACGTGATGAACATTGTGCGGGAGAGGTATGGCGACCAAATGACACGCATGGGTCGAGGGTGAGCGTTACCCTTGTTGAACCCATGTCCGGACGAACTCACGCACGCACAGCGAGGAGGGTCTGAGTACCTTTGAAGAAATATTTCTCTACGCCTGTCCCAAATTTATCACCGCGAACGGACCTCCCTACGATGATTCCACCACACTGGCTGCATTGCTCAGCCCACCCACGCCACCGTCACCCACGTCGCCGTCTGCACCGAACAGCACGTTATCGGATCCGACCCACCGTCATCTGCGCGCGCTCACGGCCCATTTCTTGTCGTTGACGCCCGTGCCCGTCTTGCGTAGCTTGTTGAAGCTGTACACCTCGCTGGATGCGCGGAAGCTGACTGGGTTCCTGGATGCGGGGGTGGATGAGGAAGAGGTGTTGAGCTGGATGATGGTCATGAAGAATGCGGGCCGGTGCGTCGGGCGCGTCAACATGGCCACCGGGGCGGACAGGGATGAAGAAAAGGGTGGTGCGTCGACGAGCAACGGAGGGTCTGCCAGTGGCAGTGGGAGTCTGCTCGACGGTGAATGGATGTCCATCAGTGATTTGAATTTCGTGATCGACGAGGTGCGTGTCGCGTAACGTTTGGATTTGGACTGGTTGGTGGGGGGCTGACGAGCTGACTGCCGGGCTGGACAGAACATGATACATATTGCCGAGTCGACCGTCGGGAGGCGGTATGCGGGGTGGTTTATCCGGAATTCAGAGCATGCAGCGCGGGTGTTGGAGGGGTTGCGTGCGTCGCCGTTGCCGGGGTCTTGGTCGGTGCCTGCGAGAGCGCAGGGCAGGGAAGGGGATGCAAAGGGGGAGAAAAACACCAAGTCGGACGGTGCGCCAAGGAGTAGTGGGCAAAAGGTAGCATGGGGAGGGGCAAAGGCTGCTTGATTTTCGATGTATCCTGTAGAGAATGATCACGTGCCAACTCTCACTGAATCTCTGAGTGAGGGGTCATAACGTTTTCCGCAACCTAACGAAAGCCAGCTCGGGACCACGCATCGTAGACGTAAACGAAATCACTGAACATCGAGGCAAGCCGAAGACGACACAACCAGAATGCCCTCGCTGGAAGCCTCCCATCCCAAACTGACTGCTCTCACGACCACGACGCTCTCTCTCCTGCTCGAGCGCCAACGTCTTCAATTAACGCACCCGACACTCCACCTCGCACAGATCGTGGCCAATTTGCGGACGCTGCGCAGCGGCGCGATCGCCCTCCAGAACACAGTCGGGGACGGAGACGACGACGTCGCGGCGCTCCGGGGACAGTACGAACGGCTGCGGGGCATGTTGGGCGAGGACGAGGCCGAAAAGGCAGGATTAGCGATGTGAGTCACGTTTCGTCGTGTAACAGCAATCATCATCACAACCACGTCCGTGCGTCCCCTTTTTTTTTTTTTTTTTTGGCAGCATCACACCAGTACTATCCCCGGCGCCGGAAGGCAAGCGGAACTTCGAGCCCGACGTTGCGGACCTGGTGTTTGAGCCGTACACGGACGAACCGCGCGTAGTACCGTCGTCGACGGAGCCGGAGCCGGTGGACGAGGGTGGGATATTGTTGCAGCAGCGAGATATCATACAAGGCGAGCGTCTCCGGCATGTCATCCGCACGACGCATGGCTCACGCGCACGAGGACAGACCAAGATGCCCGTCTCGACCATCTGTCGTCGTCCATCTATCGACAACACCATATTTCGCTTCAGATCAACGACGAGTTGGAGGTTCACACGGGGTTGCTGGATGTGCTGGACACCGAGTTGGACGGGACGGACACGCGCATGGCGAGTGCGCGACGGCGGCTCGCGCGTGTCGCCCGCGGGGCGAGGGAAAACGGTGCGTGTGACGTTGGTCCGCAGAGAGTCGGATCGGGTTGGCTTATTCGAGGCTAGGTTCGACGGTGACCATCGCACTGCTCATTCTCGTGCTGCTCGTTCTCATCGTCGTGTTCAAAACGTGATGCGCGATGGAGGTGATGGGAATTGTCGCTGGTAGATGCTTGGTTGGATACGTAATAACTCACGAGGCGGGTCGGGCCACCTGATGGACTATGTACTGACACGCGGTCGTTGTGGATGATACCATAATGTCAACGCCGGATATGATCTTTCTAGATTCCGTCTTCCGCCCCTATTGCGAGGTAGGTGTCGTGGCTCAGACGACCCCCAGCACGCCCCATATCGCCTTTCCTACCTTGCCTACGCCATCACAAGCCAGCCCGTCGGGATAATGTCTCCCAGGTATGCCACCTGCCCGCAAACGGGCATCGTGGGCCAACTCTTGGCCCAGTATCCCGACGCGTGCGTCTATCAGCTGGGACACGATGGACTCGGTGAACTCGGGATGTCCCTGGAGGGTGAGCACGTGAATGGACGTCAGAGGGACGTGCGGTGCATCCGAGGCGAGGTTCTCTGGTGTCGGTGCCGACGCGGGGTCGAATAGGACCATGCCTTGGTTGGGGGTGACGTCGGTCCAGCCGAGGAGGTATGTGTCGGGTGGGGACGTCGGGACGTGGTCCCTGTGCATCTGTTGAATGTCCTGCGGGGATCGATGAGCCGTCGTGGCGTGCGCGCATGTGTGGACGTACGAGTTGGTCGGCGCCAAAGATGGCTTTGCCGAGGGGGGTGAGCTGGACGGTGGTCACGGCGACCTCCCAGAGGCCGTCGTTTTGCACGCAGGACCCGCCGAGGGCCCTGGCGACGATTTGGTGGCCAAAGCAGATGCCTGGGATGGGAGTGTGGGTAAGGGGATGAAAATGGGCAAGGAGGGAGGGCGTTTTACCAAACACTTTCAAGGACGGTTTCTCGGTGACGATGCGCTTGACGTAAGCGACCAGCTTGTCGATCCACTCGACGTCTTCATAGGCGGAAGCACCTGCAGAGAGGGGAATCTAGTTGTTGGCGATAAGGGAAAAGACGACGGACGAGAGCCACTGATCAAGAGACCGTCGTAGTGGACGTTGTCTGAAGGATAGGCCATGTCCTTGACGACGTCATAGCCGTCGAGGGTGAAGGTGATCTCTGGGCGCGTGCGCGAGGTCAGATCAGATATCGGAAGAAGGGTAGAGCCCCACCCGAGTTGGTCCGTGCGAGCGACGACGACAAGAGCTGTGTGAATATCGGTGTGTAGTCGCCATGGACGGCCTTGAGGGCTGGGATGAGGTCGTCGCAGATGAGCAAGGCAAGTCGGCGAGTAGGAAGTTTCATGATGACGGTGAGAACTTTGGGCTTGTACTACACTACCATGAGCGAAGTCGTGAATGCCCTGGTCGCGTTCGCCGTGATCGTCTTCATCTTTAGATGGGCCACTTCAGGTTCGTCCTCGACCTGCTCGTTTCATGTCCTCACCGTCGTCCTCGCAGCGTCCTCGTCCTCGTCCGACGCACGCTCAGCCACGGCCGCGCTCGGCTTCAGGCCAAAACACGTCACCCAAGACATGGTATCTCCTCTTCGTCCCGTCCTTCGATCCACCACGCTCACCCACACCAGGTCGACCAAATCCACACCGTGTTCCCCGACATCCCGACGTACGTACTCCCCCCCCAACCTCTACCTCGAGGCCCTTACCCTCGCCCAGAGACAACATCCGTTACGACCTCTTGCGCACCGGCAGCGTCCAGCTGACCTCGAACAAGATTCTCGAGCGCGGGTTCCTCGAGCCCGTACGTGTCCGTCCCTCCATCTCGAACGCGCGTCGTCGAACTTGAGCTGAGCATCCCCTTCGACAGCCCCCACCCCCCTACTTTACGCTCTACCCCCGCCCCGACGGGCCCACCCAACGCCGACCGACGGTCGCACGTGCCAACGGAACGTCCTCCTCCACCTCTTCGACGACGACCGCACGCCCACCGTCCCTTGTCGAGCGCTACCACCTCGGACGCAGGATCGCCGACGTCGACACCGACGCACGACCCCTCGAAGACGCAGGCGGAAAAGCCAAGTGGGAAGACACGCCGGAGAAACGAGAGGTGAGCTTGAGGGAGCGCAAGGCGCAGATGGTGTTGGCTGCTAGGCAGTGCGTCGTCTCCGTCCTCTTCTGTCTTTGGAGACTCATGCATGCCTTGTTTTTCGACTAGGCGTCTGCTCGTGCAGCAACAGAATGCGACTTCAGGGAGCGGCTCGGGTTCAAGTTCGACGTGACGCACATGTCCTTGGGAGCGGGTATACTCAGCCCCGTCTGTTTCGACTCGTTCTCGCCCCCATACCGCTCGGCCGTTGGTGCTACGACCCAGTGTAATGACATCCCCCTCCGCATTAATACTTGCGACTCGAGGGTATCGCGCTACGAACCTTTTGTTCTTGTCACAGCGCCCAAATGTGATCCATCATAGAGTGCGTTGGAAAAAATTCGATCGTGAAATTATGAAAATGTGCACAGAAAGACGAAAAATAATATCCTCCGAAAAGTGTTCCTGTTGATGGTATATGAAAAAAAGTGCAAACGAGGGATCGTTAAAATACAAGTTATGGTGATATAAGTGAAGCAACGTTCCTGGTTGCGGATGACGGCGGTAAGCGGCATATTATTACCTGTCAACGGACACCAGGATTCTCCAACACTGGATCCTTGAGCGCATCCATCGTCTCCCCAACTGCCGGACCCATCCCACTCCCATGCCCGCGCGCCATGCCCGATCGCTTCCCAACGCCGCCCCCCAACCCCCGAATGCTCTCCGGCCGCTTCAAAATCGCGTCCGCCAACACATTGTTTCTGAACAAGTCCTCTTCCTCCTCCCCTGAACCGTCCTCCATATCGTCCCAATCACCCAGGGAAGACTCGTCCGAGGGGCTCTTAACATCTTCAGCCCGTGGTCGTCCCCGTCGGCCCCGCGACGACGATCCCGATGCTGACGAGTCGGGCGTCCGTCGTCCACCGTGTCTGGGATCTCGATTTGGGACACACAATCCCATGCCGGACCACAACAGAGGCGACATGCCGAGACCAGCGCCGGAGACAGGTGCTGCAAATCCTGGAGGATGAGAAGTGTGCATGGGTGCAGATGCAAGCAGTGCCTGCACGTGTGCCGGTGGACTGGCGGAGTTCTGAGCCTGAATCGCAGGTGGCAGTGGAAACGGAGCGAGGGGGTGGAGCTGTACATGTGGTGACGTCGGAGAAGAAAAGCCAGACGACGGTAGATTCGAGGCCTGTTGCGCTTGAAAGGATGCAACGACCGCGTACGCTTGAAGCTGCTGCATGAGGTGGTGTATCTGAGCTTGGAGCTACGACCCCGATCAGTTCGAGCGAGAACAACAAGGTAGAATACCAAAGGCTCACCTCTGCCTCTCTCCTTCGCCACGCACCTGCATCCTCGTTCCACCTCCAGCGAAGTTCGTCACGCTCTTTACTCGCCTGCTCGGCTTCTACGCGCAGGTGCTCTTCTCGTACACGCGCTGCCTCGAGAGCACCGTGCATGGATGCGAGTCGTATCTGCGCACTTACGGCACTTTGATACAACGGCTGTGCATTAGGCTCTCGATCGCAGGGGTCCGCGGTCGAAGATCGTGGTCGTAGTGGAGGTGTTGGCCCCCGGGAATTAGTCGGTGTCGATGGTCCAGCACCATCGGCAGAGTGACTATTATAATAAATCACGATACGGTACAAAGTATCCAGCAAAGAAGCAGGTACGCACGTGGATGAGGTTAGACAGGGGGCGACGGAATGAATAGAACTTGCCACGCTGTCAGGCAACGCAGACGAGAATAGATATGGCTTGACGCCCGAATCGATTTTCGCCATGCGTAACCTTGTTCGTGCGCGGACAAGTTTAGCACAACTCCCACTCGTGGACGCCGCCTGGGAGTCGCGTGGTGGAGACGTGGGGACGTCCGCAGAGACGGGCGGAGATGAAGGAGCGTCTTCGGAGGCATGTTGTATGACCGTCGAGGCGGTACTGACGTTCACAGCCGCGTCGGTGACAGTCATCGAATCGGGAGAGACGCTGTGTAGGCGGATGCTGTCCGTCTGCGAGCGCGCGTCCGACGAGCTATGGTCGGAGGTGTCCCCAGAGGATGAGACCGCCGAGGTGGAGGACGCGATGCTGTTGGGAGTCGTGTTCCTGGTGCTACCATCATCCGATTCGACACACATCGCCGGGGTGAGACGATCGAGGCTTAATAGGCCCCTCGCAGGGTCGGGAGACTGCGAACGGGAGGTTGACGACGCGGTGTCGTTCCCATGCTCGCTCGAGGTTGGGAGGGTGTCGGCAGAGGACGGGGGCTGGTCGTGGTCGGCGGTCTTGATGACCTCGAGCAAGGCTTTCGACTTCTTGCCGCCTTTGAACAGATCCCTGAGCGGATCCTTGCCTCTGCGCCTTCGCTCCTTGGAACGGGTGCTCTTGTGGTCCTTTTGCTCTGGAGCGAGAGTGGGCAAAGGGGCGGCGAGGGGTTTCTGCTGGGTCGTCGCGGCGGAGATGCGCAAGGACGAGAGCACGGCGAAGAGGAGGGAGGGCGCGTCGTCGGGTGTGGGTGGTTCGGGACGGACGTGGTGCCAGAGACAGGAAGTGAGTGCGATGGTGAGAGAACTGGCTGCGACGAGGAAGACGGCGTTGGGGACGTTGAAGAGGTCGTCGGCCAGCCAGCGACGGAGGGACTCGCCGTCGGTCATTCCGCCAGCGAGGTCAAGTCCAAAGATCCACTTTCAATCTCCGATCACTAGACCTCCATTTTAACTTGATCGCAAGTTAGAGGAAAACCCCTGCGCCACACAAACCAGTCCAGTCCGCCAAGACTCCATCCACCCCGCGCTCTTTGACACACTCGCGAACAGACGCTTGTTCACCTCGTCAAAACGAGTCCCCGTATTCTGTGATTTCCCCAGTGCGCCGGACGCCCTGGAGGCACGAGCAATGTGGTTCTCGCTCGTGGCGAGCTTCTGGGTGACGATTCCTTCGAGCGACTCTTACCAACATTCTACTGGTCACCTGGAAAAGGACGAATTGCCATGCAGCGGGACGTCATTAAAAAACGTGAACGGCCATGCGAATCCCATCTCTGATCATGGTGGCAAGAATTGCATCGCTTCTATCAAGAGATTATCCAGGTCATGGACGACGGGAATGCCATGGTCGGACAGTTCCTTATCACGACCATGTCATCCGGTGTTATTCGTATGCAAGATGGCATGGACGTTCACAAGGATCCTTGGATCATCGCTCACCGGCATGTTTGATCGCCGTTTAGTGCTCCTGTTCTGATACGTTTGCTGTAGCACCCACATGGAGGAGGAGTGGGATGAGCTCGTCGACAGCGTCGAGACCAGGGTGCTACCACATTGGGAACTTCGGGCGCTCGGAGAAGCATCGGCCAAACCTTGATGGCCTGGGCTCTATGTAGTCATTGGTATTGCGAGCGGCGCATTTTCCGTCACCATTTCAAAGGTATGGAAACCTGCAGCTCGCTCCGTACAGCACTCGATATTTGTGGCACATCTCGGCCCCGATGTCCCGATGTCGAGTCTGGGGTTTACCGCGAGCGAAGCCTACATCGGGACTGCATATAGTCCCACCGATATCAACCTCTTCACAGCAACAAACGACGACATCGTCGAGTACCTCGACTTGTCAAAGCCGGGAACGACATCTAATTTGGTCTTTGCGGTACGGATGTGTTCTGCCGAAGCATGTACCGTCGTGTTCACGCTCGTTCAGCACGATGTTCAAGCCGGCCGTCGATACGAAATCATCGTCACAGTGTTTACAAACACGATCTCGTCTGCCCGGGACACAGTCGGGCGTATCACCAAATTCATGGTGATCGTGGACGATCGGAAGGTGCCATCCTCGCTAGCGTTTCTCGTTGAGATCGATGGCGCCCCCTGCGAGATCCTTTTTGCTCCGAAATGCTCCCGCATTCATTATCTTTATTTTTTGATGTCGCCCACATCAGCGCACGAAGCGCCAGCTCGAATCGATCAGAGCTGTCTCTTGGATGAAAATATCATGAAAGTCTTCCGCAGCCGACTGTCCAAGTCTTGAAAACGACCACGTTCAGGGACACGATGACGATTAATAAGTTTCGCACATGATCCAGTAATCTCTGAACAGCTCAAGCACAGCTTAGAACCCATCTCCATCAGAGGGCTGGCGTTAGTGTGAAAGGCAACAATATGTTGCATGCTCCCATGATTTCCGACAAACAATTTGGCAAGGCAATGACTAGTAACCATTCCTTCTTTGATTCGAAATAGTACATGATTGTGTAATCCGGAGGCTGTGGTACCGCACACCGTTTTAAATATCCGATAGCTTAGGTTCGCCTTGGCACATTTGCACATCCATTAAAAGCAGGCACTTAGAGACGCGCAATCATCCTCTCGACACGTCGCAACATCCATTCCTGTGCCTCCTGGTCCCACAACACGACGGGTACTTTGACTTGACCCGCCCCCGTGACGGCAGCCTTGATCTTCAAGGCCCTGTATTCCCTGAACGTCCCCGTTTTCAAGACATGGATGGTGGGCGGCGCCAGCCTTCCGCTGTGGAAGACTTTCATGACGTTCTCATCCGAGAGACAGAGCTCTGATTCGATTCGAGCTGGCGCTTCGTGCGCTGATGTGGCTGTGCGACATCAAAAGGTAAAAATAATGAATGCGGGAGCATTTCGGAGCAAAAAGGAAGAATCTCACAGAGGGCGCCATCGATCTCAACGAGGAACGCCAACGAGGATGGCACCTTCCGGTCGTCCACGATCACCGTGAATTCGGTGATCCGTCCGAGCGCGTCCTGGGCAGACGAGATTGCATGTGCAAGCACCTCTTCGCTGATCAACGCGTTTGCATGGCGGATAAAGGTACTATCGAAATTATCGTGTCAATCCACATGGCGCTCTGGGGCTGTCGGAATTGAAACGGATACATACCCACGGCGTTCGATATAGCGTAAAATGGGACTACCGTTGATCGGATCAAACCCAGCGATCTCAACAACATCGCCAAGTCGGTACCGCCACAAGCCATCACGAGCTGTGACGACGATTTCATATCGACGGCCAGCTTGAACCTCATGCTGCACGGGCGTGAGCACGACAATACATGCTTCGGCAGAACACATCCGTACCGCAAAGACCAAATTAGATGCCGTTTCCGGCTTTGACAAGTCGAGGTACTCGACGATGTCGTCGTTTGTTGCTTTGAAGAGGTTGATATCAGTAGGACTATACGCAGTCCCGATGTAGGCTTCGCTCGCGGTAAACCCCAGACTCAACATCCCGACGTCGGGGCCGAGATAATGTTGCATCTACAACAAAGGCTCAACACTGGAGCGAGTGAGCTCCAAACCCTCATACCTTTGGAATGCTGACAGAAAATGCACCGCTCGCAATACCAATGACAACATTGAGCCTGGGCCATAGCTTTTTGAGCCACCCAGGTTTGTCTGTTGCATTTCCGACCGCCCGAAGGTGC
>JBBPLO010000226.1:862-26221 GCA_038089835.1 Retiboletus flavoniger
TGTGCACTAGTCACATATTATACTTTGCGCATTTTTATATCTTTCAAAATTGCGCAAATACCATATTTTGATATGGCCTGAACCCCCTCTGACCCTAACCTGTTTACAGAAAACTGGTTAAAATCTCTCACCACCTGACTAATCAACTCTCACCATCTCTCATCATCTCTGACCAGCTGACTCATCAACTCTCACCATCTTTCATCATCCCTCATCATCTGACTAATCATCTCTCACCATCTCTGATCATTTGACTAATCATCTCTGATACCATCTCTGACCTCTGACCTCTGACCATCTCTGACCATCTCTGACCATCTCTGATCTCTGATCTCTGATCTCTGACCTCTGACCATCTCTGACCATCTCTGATCTCTGACCTCTGACCATCTCTGACCATCTCTGATCTCTGACCTCTGACCATCTCTGACCATCTCTGATCTCTGATCTCTGATCTCTGACCTCTGACCATCTCTGACCATCTCTGACCATCTCTGACCATCACATATCTGACCACCTATCTGACCATTTCATTATGTAATATCTGATCATCTGATCATCTTGGGGGGCCCAAGATGTCAACTCATATGGATAGATATAATAAATGCTAGTCTACAAAGAACACAAAGAACACAAAAGGAAACTGCAAATGAGCACATGTACAGTGACTCCAAAAACTGTTCCAATATTTAACTCCAAACTAGAGTGTGAAGTGTCCTGCAAACACCTGTGGGACTCTCACTTAACTTTGGTGGAGACAAACAAAGTACAAACCCTTAGCTACAATCCATGTCACTTAGTCATGTGACTCAGCTCAGGGGCTATTGAGATACACTGCTTTTAAAACAAGAACACCATTGGAACAATTTTGGAACTTTTATTATGAAATATAGGATCTCAACCATACATGATTTTATTTGGTGTTATTTGGTGATACAAATAGAGATATACATTTAAACATTGTGTCTGAGTTTTAAAATATTCCCACACTTCTTGATCCTTTACCACTATCATCATACAATCACTTTCTGCTATTCAGAAAAACATTATTCTCTCTCAGCTTAATTCTGGTCATTCCATTCACTCCATTGCATCCAGCACTGGTATTGACATTGGAACATATCTAGACTTCATTCTAAGGAGTGTTCTGACCTCCAAAAGTCTCATGGAGGTTGTCCCTCAAAGCTTTCTCCTACCAACACTTGTGATACTATTTATTTCATCTCATCTCAGAAGGCTGAGAATGCTGTCCATGTGACCAAAGTACTCTCCACTATCACCAACCAGCCTTACCATCCCAACACTATTCAACTCCACTTGAAAAAGTCTGGGATGAAAGCTGTAGTCAAGTCCAAACACCCTCTACTTTCTGCTAGATATTGCAGAAATTACTTGGACTTTGCCATTGCTCATAGGGATTGGACTATAGAGGACTGGAAGAAGGTGGTATGGTCTGATAAGACCAAAATCAGTTACCTAGGATCAAATGAATGCAAATGGGCTTGGAAAAAGCCAGGTGAGGGGCTTAGTAACAGGCTGGTACAAGGTACAGTCAAGTTTGGAGAAGGTTCTGTGATGATATGGGGATGTATGACTTGGCAGGGAGTTGGCTATGCTGCTAAGATTGATGGTAGGATGGATGGGAGTCTCTACCTTCAGATTTTGAAGGATGAATTGCTGAATAGTTTGCAGTATCATGGTCTCAATCCATCTTTCGGCAGGACAATGACCCCAAGCATATCTGTAGAAAGATGAAAGGTTGGCTGAAAAAGCAAGATTTTGAGACTATGGTATGGCCTGCACAATCTCCTGACCTAAACTCCCTTGACCATCTCTGGAGTTACTCAAGAGGAGGCTGGGAGAGTATCAAAATCCTCCTAATGGAATTTATCAATTATGGGAGAGGATTCAGGAGGTGTGGGAGGGAATACCAGTTGAGGAATATCAGAAATTGATTGAAAGCATGCCAAGGAGGGTCCAGGCTGTGATTAAAGCAAAAGGAGACTATATCAAATACTAATATATACCAAATACCTGTATCATTATCAAAGTCCAAAAACTGTTCCAATGGTGTTCTTGTTTTAAAAGTAGTATATCTCAATAGCCCCTGAGCTGGGTCACATGACTAAGTGACATGAATTGTAGCCAGGAGTTTGTACTTTGTTTGTCACCACCAAAGCTAAGTGAAATTCCCACAGATGGTTGCAGGGCACTTCACATCCCAATTTGGAGTTAAATATTGGAACAGTTTTTGGAGTCACTCGTGTTAATGGTGTATCATTGACTTTTTGAATGTCGAGTAGCATGGTAGGCAAAGTCTTTCAGATATAATAAATGCTTGTCTACAAATTCCACAAAGAACACAAAAGGAAATTGCAAATGAGCACATGTATTGGTAGCACAGGTGACTTGGCATACAAGGGGGGCAATAACAGAAAAACCATACAGCACGATCGGGACATCCACATAAACGTGACACACACTTCAAAAGTGAACGAAGGGGATAAAGAAGGTGCACCGGCTCGCAAAAGAACAACAACTGACGTTGCGACCTAATAAGTTACCCGTACGATCAGCAACGACACTCTATCCCATCGTCTCTTCTCCCTCTCTCACCAAAGTCTCTACGACGCCTATCGCAGGGTGCCACCGACGACATGTCTTCGCATTGAAGCCCAGTTTGGGCTCAGTTTGGCTGTAGACCCACCCCAATTGTCCGCTTCAACAACAACTCCACCCTCTCCCGCTCGCCTGAAATTCGGGACATCTCCTCCCATCTCGACACGCGATGTTCATAAATCGCCCTCAACGTCGCGAGACTTCCCAAGGCCGTCTCGAGCGCACGTTTCAGATCGTCTTCCCGAGCCTCGGACGACGTGTCGGACCCATCGCCCAATGTACTCGCCGAGCGGAGGAGACGCTCCACAATGGAAGCAGTACACATGCGCGAGCGCCCGGTGTTCCGATGAGATCCGATGCCCTTGAATGCGGTACAGATCTGCGACATGGCAGGAGACTTGATCAGCTGATCGCGTCGGACGGAGCGCGACGTCAGCGCATGGAGCTTCATCGAATGGGACGGCGTTGCGAGGAGAGTCGGAACTAGATGCGATTGGTCAACGACCCCGTAGCGAAAGCATGAGAAACAAAAGCGCATCTTACCGCTTGTTGCAACGCCTCACATCGTGTATCCCATTCCGTCCCCTCTTGTCCATGTTCGAGGTGAACGACGGATGATACTCGAGGTGCAACAGTCCGTCTTTGTCGCCCTCTTCGTCGACCCATTCCGCGTCATCACCACCATCATAGCCGTCCCCGTTCACCCACGCTGGCTCCTCATGCACCTCGTATCCCTCCCCCGCCGTCTCCTCACCCGACGAATAGGGCTCCGGTCTGGTATCCCTTGGTTGCGTGCTCTCCGCGCGTGGCGGTGGCTTGACCACCTTTTGTTTCGCCCCCGACGCAGGCGTGCGTAGGTTGAACGACTCTTCTCGTCACTCCAATCCCCTCCCGCGGCTGGATGGGAAGGGCAGACTGACAGGTTGATGGCTCGGCGAAGGCTGTAAACTCGTCGAATCGAATCGACGACCCCCGAACGCTCTCGGTGCTTGGAGGAACGCCCATGGATTGTATCCCACCCCCGGGAACGGTGTCGAGGAAGGTGAAAAGGTGAAATTGGTCATGGCTGCATTGTTGTTGAGCGCGTACATTTGCATCCGAAGGGCAAGCTGCTCTTTGATGATCGACGGATGGTTGGGATCATAGTTAGAAGATGGCGCAGTCGGAACGGCATGTACAGGGTATGGGTTACGATGGACATGGGTGAAGGGATAAGGATAGGGTGAGCCGACGGGAGGAGCAGGACTGGGCTGGATGCTCGAAACGAACGGGGATGGGGATGGAGCGGCGGTTTGGCTGTGCGGTGTGGGAGGTATGGGAGCGCTGGGCCTTGCGGAATGGAAGTACGTTTGGAGGTATGCAGCTGCGGAATCGTCGTGATAATGACCTTCACGATGGACTTGCGTCTGAAGGGGATGTGGCCGAATATTGTGTTGATTTGGGCTGATGTTTGGGGATTGCTCCGCACCACGATTACTTCGATCGTCCCGATTGTCGTTGAAAACACGGCCTTGCTGACGTCTCACCGTGTCTTCTGAGGCACGATATCTCTGCTCAGCGTTTACCTACGCCAGAAGCGTGGGCGACTCACGGGTCTCTTCAAGTGGTCTGGTTTGAGACTTTGGATTAACGACAGCATCAAAACTATGGAGGCCCAGCAGATCAGGGGAACCGTTGCGGTGATGTTTCGTAAGACTCGCAAGACGGCTGTTGGGTTGAGAGGAGACGTAGTGACGCGCGGGGTATTGCTCAGGGAGGGTTACACTTGGGGAACGAGGGGTGTAACTTCCCGAGTTGCCATCGCGATCGTTGTCATTCCCAGGGCGCATATACGTGGTCTCCATCTCGATCAATGTGTCGTCGTCGTCATTGCGAGGTGGATTCCCACCCTGATCGTACTGAAGGTGTCCAGTATTATCCTTCAATGACGCAGCCACGTTGTCTTCGGGTCCCTCCTGGACAGGAAGAGACTTGTCAGGCGTACGAGTTTTCATCGCCTGAAGGGGAGAGGTCTGGCTAGCAAGCTTGCTGGCTGCAGGTGGCATCGCGCAGGTGTTGTCCCCGTTGGATGCGCCGGAAGATTTCCGACCGGTTGGGGGAGTCGGGGCCCGGACATGCGAACCGGTGGAAGACTGATAGGAGTCACGCTTCAGGGAAACATAGTCTGGCGTCGTCCCGCTTTCAGCGGAAGAACCCTGGGGAGTATGATAAGGCGGGGACATCCGATCCGGGGAAGGTCCTCATGCCTGGGGGTGCCCCTGAGGAGAGGAGGGCGAGTTTCCGGGACTGGCAGGCAAGGAACGGTTGCGAGTTTGAATACTATCGCTCGGCTGAGGGTCCCCGTCGCGTTAGATTAGGACGTTTCCAAGTAGGAGAGGACGGCCTGGGATGTGCAGGCGCTTCGGCGCTAACCTCATTACCATGAAAATCATGAGCGCTCGGGTTTCGCGCGCTGGGACGATAATGATGTGGCTTATTGTCATCACGGTATCGGTATCCAGGAGGTGGGCTTGCTGGCCAGGGAGGTAAATGAGCGGGGCGGCTAGGTAGTGTTGCTACATCCTTGAATGACGTCATCGAAGACTCTCGGGAAGGCGAGGGTGGGGTGGCATGCGACGAACCCTCCGGAACTTGTTCAGAAGGAAGACTGTCCGAAGAAACGTTCATCGGGGGTTGCACAGGCTCAGTGTTTTTCTTGACAATAGGTGGCCCGAACCGAGACTGGGAAAAGCTAGAGTCAGTAACAAGCCATTGAGTGCTCGATAAAGGCTCACAAATCCCAAAGCCGCCCATGAAGGACGGGTTGGTGGAGGCGCTGGTTCAGCCACAGGCAAGGCGCGCGAAGTATGCGACTATTCGACGGGGCAAGTCAGCCAAGCACACGACCAATGCAAAATGGGGGCTTACAGGAGACCGACAAACATCTTCTCGTTTACCCAGCTCCAACGGTGCACTTCGAGTGTCGACATCAAGATGTGGCTGAAAGAGTTGTGTGAGATGGTCATACCAAACATGGCTGAAAAACTTACAGGCTGCTCATGGTCCTTGTTAACGCGATCCCGCCTTAAAGCAACAGGTTCACCATTGCTTCCAGATGTGATGGTAGGAACACGACAGGTACCAGTTGGTGACACAGGGGGAGGTGGGGCGTTTCCTGCAAATTTGTTCCCGGCGCCAATGGGTATATTGTTTGTCCCAGATAATTTGATATTGGATCCAGAAGGTGGAGGTCTTGTCTCCACACCATGAGTTGGCTCCTTCGGCAAGTGACGCTTTAGTAAGGCGTTATCCATGGTAAAATGCAGGGAGACTTACTTGAGCGCTGGTTTGATCTGTGGAATGACACTCCATCCCAAATCGATCCCTCAAAGGACCGAAACGGGAGGAACTATCGACCGCTGAACGATGTCTTGAATCGACTGTGTCCCAGACTTCACGAGCACCTAGTATGTGAAAAGTGTCTGTCAGTCACGTGCCGAACATGGAAGAGCAACAAGTATACCTCTTGATGGGCCATTGTACGAATCTAGAAGATTACGAACTCAGCGTCACGGAAGGTGAGAGAGCGCTGAGGAGAAATGTCCGGGGACGCGCGTACTTGAACGCTACGAGATTATGTGACGAAGTAAATGGACATTCCACAAATGGTAACAGGATCAACAAGAATGGTAGACAATGAGTGTCAGATTGCGGCTGTTCAGATAGCGGCCGAGTGAGAACACGAGATAGTAAAGAAGGTAGAGAGAATAGAAATTTAAAGTCTAACAGCCATCATTGTTGGCGTTCAGCATCGCCTTCGGAAATTTGGGCACCTCATCCTGTAGAACCGCTCGCCGAGGGGGAACCTATTTGGTTGGTGGTGGACCAGACAACCTAGGCAGAGGGGCGTCATCAACATCCATTATGATATCATGAACACGACCTCTCGAGGACTCATGCGTAGTATGTGAATCCTGTTGCGAGGGTCTGTTTGCGTGTGATTTGGACCAGCGCGAACGCCCGCGATCACGATCATCGCGCTCAGCAGGGGTAAAATCGGGTCGAGGTGGTGGTGAAGGACTACGCCGCGCCGAGTGGCATGACGTGTCATCAGGAACGGCCCAACTTGTATGGCGATTTTCGGGCACAGGTACTGAAACTGTGCCAGCAAATCCCGAGGGATAACCAGCGCCACGTTGAGCTAGCGCAGGCCTTGTACCTGGGCGATAGGCTGCATCCTGCAGAGGCAAAGGTGTTCTTTTCCATGATCCGGACCCTGGAGATCGAAGTGGAAGTAGCAGAAAAGAAGTATGAGCGCATATACGCGGGTCGACGCTGACATGAGGATGGGTTTTGTATAGGATGACTCAAAGACGTACATTGCGCATCTGACGCAGGATGGGTAGGAGTGTTGTCGTCCCCGCATACATCTGACATTGAGCACGAGCTTGGAGCATCGTCAACGTAGCGCGCACTGCGGGAGACGTCATCTGTGCGAGTGCGCCCCATGCCGACGTCGCGTGATTCAGACTATTAGTGACTTTGTTGAACAGCACCATCCGCTTGCGAGAAACGGCTCTTTTTCCCAGAAGGGGGCGCATCCGAAACCGGCTGAGGCGGCTTGACCGAGGAGCGTGGGGTAGTATTGGCAGATTCCTGAGAGCCACGATGATAAGAGGGGGGTGACCTTGGCCCTAAAAAACAAAGACGGAAGGAGATATGCAAAAGGGGATACAAAGAGAAGAAAGGGGGGAGAAGACAGGGATCCATAATGAGCGTCCGTGTGTCCATGCGAGGAAGTCGTACAAAAAGGAACAGGGTATCATATGACACAGCTCGATTCCCAAGGCTCCGCGAGACGTCTGTGAGATGCTCCGTCCTCCACCTCGGGAGGAGCCAACACGCCGAGTACGAGAGGTGGAGGGAGGGGGGGAGGCGGACAACGTACTTAGAGTCGATGACCTTTCTGTGTCTCGTGGTAGGTTACAGGGTCGTCGCGTTGTCTACGTTCCCTTGGACGTTCGTGGGGCACAATGAGACGCAAAGGGCGGAAGCTATCTTGGGCAGACGAGGCAGCTACAGAAGGAGCTTTACGGTGAGAAGCTTGCACACCATCACGATCACCATAGGACTCGTCAGGAGTCAAACAGTGACGAGGTGGTGGGTGGGATCCCTCTCCCTTACGTGAGGTGGTGGAGACGAAGGGCGACTATTCCTATGGTTGGGAGAGTACGAATCTGGAACATAGGAATCGATGAGCTGAGTAGATGGAGCAGGTCGTTCTTCCCGGTGGGTAGACTCTCCAGGACGATAGTGGTGATCGTCGTAAGACATGTCGTCACCGCTGTCCACGCGACCTACATGCGGGATTAGATTTGCACCATTCCTGGACGACAAATGTCTGTCAAGAGGGTCATCTCGAAGATCAGAACGCTCGCTGCACTTTTCACGAGTGGAGTGGGCAGTGGGGCGAGTCCAAGTAGACTCTTTGGTGTGGACTTTGTAATAGTAAACGCCGCGACCATTTCTGGGATATTTGAGCTCCCAGCCGGGTGGTAACGAGCCGTTGTAATCATAAGGGCCAGCTTTTGAGTGTTTCGTCTTCTCGCTGGCTTTGATCTGGGAAAATGTATGTGACGTAGATCACCAAACGGTACTTTAATATGGCGCATATAAACGTCAAATATCCGCACTATAGCATGAGTTCCTCACCTGCTTTGTGACTGCCTGAATGATTCTGGGTAAGAAACGGTCCTCCCATTCATGATGCTTCATCCATAGTGTAAATTATCTCATTTCGCGGTAGTTACCATCATTCGCAAGCCACATCTTCGGACGAATCAACAGGATCTACATGTTGTGAATGATCGCCCTGCAATTGTAGATCACGTTCTTGTGTACAACATTCACGGACATTCCGATATCGCACATGATTCCCATGGTATCTTCACCTGCAAGAATTTTTGCGAGCACTTCCCAGGAATGTAACACGGTATCTCCTGTTTGCTCGACCTTCTAGATCCTTTACGCAAGGAATGTACCAAAGCACGAACCTTCCAGAAAGTGATCATAACACCCACAACCTCTATTCTTTCTGAGAACATGATCGTCATAGAAGCATGAACACTCACGGGATCTCTAATTCTGGACTCACTCTCAGGGTTGCCCCTTGTTGTTTCGCTACGGCAATACTCTCGATGGTTCGTTCATAGTTTCCCTATTGCATAACACGGATGAGCAGAGTACGGCAGGGCGTAAATGTCTTACTTGGAAATCTAAAGCCCATTGATTAAGGGAGCTACGGGGGATCAGCGAGATGGGGTGAATGTCAGTGATGTACTAGTTAGAGCACATGCCACGTACGTTGCCAACGTTATCAAGTGACTCATCTTCGAGTCGTACTCGAAGGCAGTCGTGGCCAGGGGAAGAAGTAACAGTGAACATTGCCAGGGCAGCCGCGGGGCTGCGAGGAACCGTGGGTAACGGGCACAAGACAGCTGTGCCACATGCGCCGGCTGACACTCACATGCATCGTCTCGGAGGCGTCGGTTTAGCGGTATTCGAACGACAACAAGAATCACAACGCTCGTTCGCGACGCTGCTCTCATCAGAGTTATCAAAGGCACACATCTCCAGTCACAGCTCACACAATTCCGCACCGCTCTCACCCATTTCGCCAAAACACACCGAGATTCGATACGAAACAATCCCAAGTTTCGTCATGAATTTCAACGAATGTGCTGCTCGATTGGCGTCGACTCGCTCGCCGGGCCTAGAAAAGGTGGATGGTGGGCAGAACTGTTTGGGATGGGAGACTGGCAGCACGAGCTCGGCATTCAGATCCTGGACGTGTGCATGAGCACGTGAGAACAGAACGGCGGTCTCATCGAAATGGGAGAGTTGGTCAGGATGGTCAGTAAACTGCGAGGCGCCGAGAGTGGGGTGATAACAGAGGAGGGCATCATCCAAAGTATCAAGACTCTTCAGCCTCTCGGCGCTGGCTCTGAAGTGATCAACGTCAGAGGAGGGAAGAAGATGGTGCGGAGTGTGGTGAAGGAACCGGACGAAGATCAGGGGATTATCCTCGCAGAGGCACAGGCGGAGAGCGGGAGGATCGTTGAAGATATTCTGGTGAACCGGCGTGGGTGGACGTGCGAGCGAGCGAGAGCGGCGTTAGAGAACATGCTTCTCTGAGATGGACTTTGTTGGCTTGACGACCAGGATGAGAGCCATGGTAAATCGTAGCACTGGGTCCCTTCTGCAATGCGCTGGGACGAATGAAGTTTTCCCGCATCGTCAGACTGCAGTGCTACAGAATCAGATTGAATACTACTCATGTGAGTGGACCATCTCCTTGCTAGTCCAGACATCGAAATCGAGGTGTGTTCCGTCCTCCCATTCCCATTCCCATTGGCACTGACATTGGCGTCCTCGCCCCATACGTCGCGGTACTGGCAGGTCCCCTCCTCGCCAAGTCCATGGCCAAAGCCAGCGGTCTTGGCTCGTCACGCATCCCCACCGACGTCAGCGTGGCCAAGGTCGACGCGGGTCAAGACGCATTGTTCACGGTCTTGTTGGACAGGGCGGCCGCCTTGTTGGATGGTAAGTAACAGACCCCCTGCCCAGACTAGCGACGTCAAGGACCACCTGGACTCACTGCAGGAAGGGATGCATTCGTCCTCGGCGCTGGTATGTATACGATGGATATCACTACATAAGTAATGGGTACGAGGTTATGGAGACGAGATGACGGTATAGACATGGGCGGCCAGGTAGTATGTATGGATGTGATAGACGTGTTTCCACTATAAATGTCCTAGCAACGAGCACGCAGCGTGTAATAGCATGACATATATACGACGAAAAAGAAAAGAGACAAACAAGTATAGGACTAGACGACGAAAAAAGAACGGGTGACTGGTAGCGATAGCGAGGGTGCATGCAGCATGGAATAAATCCAATAAAATGGAAAGAAAAAGAAAAACGTGGAGATGGAAACGACGAGCCCTTTGATCTCGTTTCTCTCTTTTCCTTCTCCTTTCCCCCCGGTCGACAAGAAACGTGGTCGTCACACACCATCCAACGATGCGGGATACGAAGAGCCAATCAGCATCACCTCTCCCGTCCTCCGCTTAACTTCAGCGACGACGCCCCTGTCCTAGCTCCAGCCCCTTTACGTCCCCCACTATCCGACGCCGTCAGAGATCCCTTGAGCCCCATCGCGACAACCGCCTCAAAATCACCGAACCCACACGACTCACGAGCAAGCGCTTGGGGTGGCCCCATCGGCACCGGCGTTCGCGTATCCCTTGCCGTCGTCAGACGCGCACCCACCGAACCCGGTCTCCGACCTGTGCCTGTCGCGCCCACACCGACGCCACCATCACTGCTGCCGGTGGAGCGAGGTCAGACTCGGACCACGGAAATGCGCAAGAGCGTGCGTGGATAGCGACACAGGCGAATTACCCGGGTGTAAATCCATCGTAGGCCTCGAAAGAGCCGCCGAACCCCCACCCGCACCTGCGCCTGTACCACACTCGCCAGACGACCCCGCGCTCGACTCATCACCGGGTTGCTCCGCCGCGCCTTTGTCGCCGTTCGCGTGGTGAGCGACGAAAAAATGTGTAGAGAGTACATCCGGTCGAGGCCGTTGAGACGTGTGCTCTTTTCGCCGTCTTCGGTGGGAGACCTGCCGAATGGGGGGTGGCGTGGGGAGCGCGATGGTCGGTTCGCGGCCACCTGTAAAAAAACACAGGTAAAGGATGAGCGTGTAGACATGCATACGAGAGAAAGAGACCTACATTTGGGTGGCAAGCCTTTTGGGACGGGTTCGTGGGGGGTGATGTTGTCCATGTCTAAAAACGAGTGGCCTGGGATGCTGTAAAGTGGGAGCGCAGGCATAGGGGGTGCATCGACGTTGGCGAACAGGGTGATTTTGGGAGTCACAAGCTTGCATTGGACACGATGCGACTGTGCGTGCGCGCAGAAAACAGCCGGAAGACATGATTCTGACCGTCACGCATCGACCGTCAACTGGGAGTCGACTTGACGGACCAGATCGACTTGGAGTCAGATCCGCTGAAGGCCTTGGGGCTCCCTGGAGAGGTGACAAGGGTCACCTTGGAAGCGACTGCGGTGGCAGTGACACCGAGGACGATAGCAATGTCGGTGTTGATGGTCACGTCGCCTAGCGTACCTGTTTCATCGACGTTCCATTTGGCTAGTCTGGGCCAGCATGCGCTGATGTGTTTACATCCGTGCCCGCAACAACACCCAGGCTTTCTAACACACCCTCTGTTTCGCTGGCTGCGACCCCATGCTCAAGGTTGTCGAATTCGGTGGCCATGTTCTCTGCTTCTCGCCACGCTTCCTCGAGTTCGTCCTTGAGCATCTGAACCTTGGCCTGTGTGCATTTGAGTTCCTGTGTCTATCGTTCGTGTGCTCTGTTGAGTTTTCTCAACGCTCTGCCGAGGACCGAGGCCCAATGCTGATGTTGTATGACCTCAATGTGGGACTGTTGGTCAGAGATGTGGTGTATCGGGGACAAGAGCAAGTCGCAAGCGGCGATGAGAAAGGCGAGCTGGCCGACAAAGCCCACAGTGTCAGCGTCGGTGCTGTTGCCGTGGGCCTGAATTGGTAAATTTGGTTGCTAACCATAGCGATCGAGTTTTTAGCCAATCACAAAATAGCAATTTTCATGCTGAAAAAATAGAATTCAGAGATAAGTAAAATCTTGGAGCATCGAATGAACGGCTGGTCCGTCTCATGAATCATGATCATCGCGGCCGTCATCGAAAATGCACTGTTGGCATCGCTCGAGGAGATCGCATATTAGCTCGACGACGACGACAAGCTTCGATAAATCGTGGGATGTAGGTGAGAAGATGCCGGGGGGCGATATAATGAGGATGGGGATGGGCACACTCGACAGGGCTTAGTTGCGCAACATGTTGCAGACTAGATCTGAGGCGGTGTGTCCATGCCATTTACTTGTGTCTGAGGGCTGCCGTATTCACGCAGTAGGTGCTGTGGTGCTGTGGACAGAATGAGGCGGCTGTATGGGGGCAGGTCGTGGATATCGCCCCTTGAAGTGCGCCGGTGCCCACAGGGACGTAGAAGGTCTCCAGTGGCTGCATGCAGACCTCATGTCGGTAAAATGAATTCCAACAGATTTGTTCCATTCTCCATCAAACCTTGCTCCATTCTCCATCGAGCGTGTGCACAGCAACGTTACATCCTGTGGTCGCCTTTATCAACCCATTGTTGCAGAATCTCCGCCCAGAACTCGACCAAATTCCTCCACCTTCTTCTCTCAGATTCCGTTTCGCACTCATTGATGAACGCAATCAACTCTCTGCACCAGCTTTTGCACCGCACCCACAACGTGCCCAGGAAAGAAACAGATCAGATGGCTCAGAATCGCTCTCGTCTGATACAAACAAACGTGAACAGGTCTTCATAACTCGTAAGTGACAATGAGGGGGATACTAGAGGAGTCATTAACATCTCTGTGCAGACATCCGTGCCACAGATGTCGTCTCTGGCCTTCGTCGCCTGCCTGCAGGCTTCTATGCTCTTATAGAAGTCGATGGGAAGACGACAGAAACCTTGAATAAGCCCGCATTGATAGGCGAGGACGTGGTGGAATGGGATGAAGAGATCCTTCTGTAAGTCACTACCCTCCTCAGCCTCACTACTGTTTGCTGAGTAAGATCCCAGGCCATCGGAGCAATCATGCTCGATATCGTTCAAGGTCTATGCGTCCTTCGAGCTCGAACCAAGGTTCGGAAGCGGAGAATTACTTCGCCAATTCAAGATTACCGTGGGAGACGTACTCGATCACGACGAACAGCTCCAGCGTGAGTAACTCCAATGTCATACCCCTGCCCTGCTCACTGGTATACACGCCGGTGTCAAAAAGTCAAAGCATGCATCCCCAACGCCTCTAGATCTCGCACTTGTCTCGTCTACTTCCCCCCATCCCACCTCTGCCGCTGCTTGCTTCACGCTTAATGCGTTTCGCGCCGCCCCCGTTCTCGTTTCCCGTGAGGTCCTCCAAAAATCTGGCGGAAGAGCACGTGCTGTCGTCGTGAACAGTGGTTGTGCAAACGCAGTCACAGGTAAAAAGGGTCTCCAGCATGCTTGAGGTATGGTCAAAGCAGGAGATACCCTCCTTGCCTCTCATGGCCTCCACCCACAGTCCGAGTCCCAGACATACGAAACCCTCGTCATGTCCACTGGCATCATCGGCGCTCATCTTCCTATCTCAAACATCCTCTCGGCCATCTCCACCCAGCAGTCGGACGCTTCCCCTTCTTACTCCCTCTCTTCTACCCCATCTGCCTATGAAGCCGCTGCACGTGCGTTCATGACCACTGATACATTTCCAAAACTTCGGGCACGCACCTTCGAGATCAACGGAAAGACCTACCGCATGGCTGGCATGGACAAGGGGGCAGGTATGATTCACCCACGGATGGGCGACCCTTCCTCTTTAGCGGGCCTCGTCCACCCTTCTGCCGTCACCCCCGCTACACCTTCCAGTCCTCTTCCAGTTGCAGGTCTCCACGCTACCCTCCTCGGCCTCATCCTCACCGATGCTCCCGTCTCACCAAAAAGTTTACAGTCTGCGCTGACCTACGCCGTTGACTGAAGCTTCAACTCTATCTCGGTCGACGGTGACATGTCTATGAACGACACAATCATCGTCTTGGAAAATGGTGCCAGCCACGACACAAACGCATCCAATCCCACTGAAATCGACGAGTCCACGGACCCTCAAGCATCCATCACTTTTAGAGACCATCTCACCGCCTTTTCCATTGACCTGGCCAAACTCGTTGTTCGGGACGGTGAAGGTGCCACCAAGTTTGTTGGCGTTTGTATTGTGGGTTTGCGTATCCTTATGAGCTATTTCCTACTCGGGAGCGGATAGTCGGGAGGTGCCATGACCCCACTTCTCTCTCTCTCATATTCCATCACGTTATTTATTGTACACTTTTCTTTTCACTGTAACCGATCAACTGACCTGCTACAAAGGCTAGAATGTAGCTTCGTATATAGATGCTCACCGCATCGCCTCGAACATAAGCACCTCGGCACTCGCGAAAACCGCGCTCTACGGCGAGGACACAAAGTAAGTGATCTCCCATCTCCAACCTGTGTGGTCATACTGATGACGAAGTCCCACTTAGCTGGGGTCGTATTCTCTCCTCGACAGGTTCTACTCCACTCAGCACCCCCCTCGGCCTAAACCTCGTCAGCATCGCATTCATCCCGTCACCCGCGTCACCCAACCCAACCCAACCCCACTTGCCGTCCTCAAAAACGGTGAGCCAGTTGGTGTCGACGAGACGCGGGCGAGCGAGATACTCGGGGAAGAGGACTTTGAAATCAGAGTTGATCTCGGAGGGCAAGGGCCTGGAGGCAAGGAGACGGCACAGTATTGGACGTGTGATTTTAGTTATGTGAGTGTTTCAGCTTTAGGGTCGCGGACATGGGAATGCTCACGGTGTTGGCGTATGCTGTAGGAATACGTGCGTATTAACGGTGATTACCGGAGTTGAAGGAGGGGCTAGTGTGCTGTGCTGGGGTGGTTGTCATTGTGACATCCGTTGAACCGATGTCGGCAGTGTGTTTTATTTACTTGCATAAATGGTCAATGATCCAGACCATGTGGACTTGGACTCTCGACTCTATCGGCTCGACCGAGCTCCTGCGAGTGTGGACGAGCTTATGTACGTACAGATCGATGATCAATGAAGGCCTTGCCACTTGCGTTCACACAGCCATGTACTGCACCGACGCGCGTGTTCGCAGCGAGGCCAGAACTTCAAGCACGCACGTGCCCCGTCGAGTGACTCAGCTCCAGTCACCCGTTCATTCACCTTTTCTCACCTTGTGTGCAGTATTCAGGTGTTCCCGCGGATCGTGATGGTATTATCACTTACTCGGTAGTCGAATGGCAGCGGGAGTGAGCCCTTGGACACACTGCCCGTTATTCAACAACCAAGGTCTCAGTTACTCTAAGTCGCCAAACTTGCCTCCGCGGACGGACCGCGCCAGTGTTTTGAAATATAGGCCTGTGCGACCGCATATGTGGTTATGGAGCCCACTTGTTGCTCTATGTTCGGGGATGCTTCCATTCTGAATCTCCCCATCCGTCTAATCACCCGGAGTCGCGATGCGGTGCCAGGCGTTGTGGGACGCAAAATGACCCCCACCGCAGCTCGCCTCGCCTTACCCACTGTCTTCTCGAACCCTACAGTGAAGTACATATTTAACTCATGGATCCCCACTTTCACCCCTGCTTTCTTTCCCTCGTGGGCGCTGAGTCGTGGTGTCTTTTAGCAACGTGCACGTTGGCGTCGTTCTGATATCAACATTGGAGAAGAGATTCTTTGTTCCTTTCCCTTTTTTTCCAACAGTTCAGCGTCTTTTGCGCTACACGATACAGGATACAAGATACAGATACACAACAGAATACAGACGAGAAGACACAAAAATAGCTCATCGAGCAAAAACGATACAACTGGGGGATGGTAGAGGAACAAAAATGGATGACGAGACGTTGGTCGGTTCGGCGAGGTCGCCACAGACGAGTCCCAGGACGTTGCTCAGTGGTGGTACGAGCACCTTGAGGACGGGGAGGAGGCCATTGTGTAGTCTGGCGGACGTGGTCGCCGAGTTGAAGCGCAGTAACGAACGTCATGCCGGTTCGTCTCTTCTCATCTATGTCATTGGCATTGAAGGGAGTGGAACGGAGCATGCTGACCTCTTCCCCGTACTCGACTTGATTAGCGATGGGTGAACCCGCAGCCGCGGAGGGAATCGAACGTGTGTTTTTTGGCCTTTTTGTTGTTGCAGAGTACTGACGTCCATGATATAGCACCAGCGGTGGACAAAAAACAGCAACAGGTTGGCACCGAGTTATTTTACAATTTTGAGAAGTGAGTATTTCGGACTGCTTTCCACTCCCTTGGCTGACACCCCTCCAAGACAGATCGAAACGCTAGACAAGCAGGTATGAATGCCTACATGTCCCCTTTAACACACTCCCTCTCGTATCTGTGCATACTCATCCTCCGACATCCAGCTCCGCGATTTCAAAAATGCCTCGCACGAACTGGGCAGTTTCGTCGGAGTCATCTGGTTCGCCTTTGGACTTCAAGAACGCCTTGCCAAGATCCTCTTTCTATTCCATAAAATGCTGCCTATATCTACCCTCGCAAGATTGCGCGCAAACCGCATGAGACTCTTCTCAATCCTAACGTGATGGAACGACGGGAGGACTGGCGCAACCGTTCGACAGTACCTCACCCACAGGGCAATCTCGAGCTCAATATGCTTCCGAACCAGTTGGAGAGTCTCACAAGGGATATGGGGGCATTTATTAGTTGCCTCAACAAGTTTGAAAAGTTCAATGATGAAGCAATTAGTCAGTCAATGCGGGCATTTGAGGACGATTTGCGAGTGCGTCACATCTTCTCTTATTTTTCTCAGTTTTGGTGGTTTATCTCATGTTGTTCGACTGCAGTATTTTTCGGCTTGCCTTAACGAATACAAAAGTGTGTGTCTTTGTCATGCTTGGTGTGTGTTGATAATCATCATGCTTATAGACCAGATCCGATCACCAGCGGTGCAGTGGGATACCCACAACCTGATGTTTGAAATAGGTGGTCATCTCAATGAAATCACTGCTGTGCTGACCATCTTCATCGAGATTGGTGGGTTGCTAACACGCGTTCGACGGGTGATGTGATGTGCATCTACTGACGACCCGTCTAGGTATACCAACTATATGGTCCCACCAACAACATGCCACGAAGAACTTGTTGAACGTCTCGACACTGTTGATCGTCTTTGGGGTCGTCGATGTGTCACTCTTGGTTTGTTCGAGTCATATAATGGGCAACACTCTCGCCAACTGCGTCAACATGTTTTGGATGGCCTCGTTGGTTTTCAGTATCGCAGGTGGGGTCAACGGCCTTCTTGGTCTCACTTGGAAACAATCCATCTAGTAAGTGCAATTGTACCCTGCTGCTCCCAATGTGATATCCTCCATTCACTGAACCCTTGCTTGGGTTGTATAGTCGCTCTCCTGTGCACCGTGTCCCATGGTGGCTGCTCGCATGGATGAAGGGGTCTCCGCTGGTGTTTCTCGTGGTTGCTATCGTATGCTTTTCTGCTGGTGTCGTGCTCTTCACGTATGCCTCTCAGCAGGTATGGTATCTTCAGCCCATTGCTGCCTTGACTTTTTATCCACCTATTTTATTTCAGAACCCCATCACATCGGCGATCATCGTGGTCATGACGGTATGTCTATCTCACTTCTCCGGAGTGCCCACAAAGCCTCAGTCTCAATCATTTGTTCCTTTTTACTCGGCAGCTCGTTGCGTCATCGGGTCTCATTTGCATCTCCGGTTGGTTCGTATTGGAGCGATGGACGTTCCTCAGGCAAAAAGAACAAAAGTGGCTCGAAGAAGTCATCTCTGAAACCCTCGACGAACTCGCTGAACTCGGTATCGTCCGCGCACACCAACTCGCTGTGCAATGGTGCAGCCGCTGCCTCACCGCGACACGTACTTCCTTTACTCATCTTCTTTCCTGGATGGCCGATACGCGCAAGCTCACAGCCAAAGTCAAGAGAGGTGCGATGAGTACTGCCAATGGCGAAGTGGATGCGTGCGAACACGCGCGCTTGCCGTCCATTTCGAGCGAAGGCCCCGGTTCATCCTACGGTCACAAACAAAAACTTGACACTCATCTCCTCCTCGATGTCCGCGATCCCCGCACCCATTTCCAAAACGCTGTCCGCACCGTCATCAAGTTGCAGCGCACGACGAAACGACCGACCCCCGTGTGTCCGGGGTTACCTCGTCGAGACTCATGGTGGCAAACCCCGATTCTTGCGACTCCGCATACATCTGCGAGTCTGATGCTGGATCCAGGGCTTTGGGCTTTGAGATGGGCGAGGGCGACCCAGGTGATCGAGGAGCTCAAGGCGCTCGATTTGGCGCAGGAACTATTTCCACATGGGGCCCTCGTGCGGCACATCGAGTTTTCACCCGATGGCAAGTACTTCGTGACGTCAAGGTAAGAGTGTAGTATTGCATGATTCCGAGGATGTCAGCTGACAGACGGGCTCCGCCCTCCCAGTTGGGACAGAACTTTTGCGTCGGGGTGAGTCGTGCCTGTCGTCGTTTCTTCAGGTGGTTCTGAGTTGTTGATAGTGAACTTTCATCTTGCAGGAGACACTTACGCATCATCGCACGTGAGTGCACGTCCGGGGCTTCGTCAGTCAAGTCGCTTGGTAAATGGATTCGTGATTCTATGAGAGAGATGGTCTGATGTCCCACTCAGGTCACCCAACGGTCGCTTGCTCCTCACACGGTTCACGCGCGGTCTCAAGCTGTGGTCCCAGGTAAATCACCCCATCCCCCATCGGTGTTCTCGTCCCCGTTAGAAAACCTAACACATCACGTTGTGTTTCTGTTCAGGATGGGGTGTGTAAGCAGACCATCGACCGATCCAAGACGGTCAGTTCGGTTGTTTGGCTTCCTACTGGACAAGGTGAGGACGTGCAACAGGTGTTTCTGACTTCGATTTCTTTCTCTCATATACTTTCTTTATCAGCGATGATTTCGATCGAGGGTAGTCAAGTGGTGAAATTGGTGCGCTGTTATTGTTCGTGGATTGGTATGCATCAGGTACTAATCGACATGGACTAGGATCCGAATGGAAAGGTACGCGGCGTTTGTTACGAGACAGACCTGGGCCAACGAGCACTTCATCACTCATTGCAATCGTATCTGCAGGTCTTGGACGTGTATCATTTTGGCCACGTGCGATTGATCAACGTGGCGGTGACTTCCGATTCTTCGCGTTTGATAGCCATCGGACCGTCTGTACCCCCAGCGAATGAGCCACAGCCGACGTGTCAGACCAAAGTCGAGAAACGGATCATTGGTAAGGGAGTGTTTGATTGTTCGTGTTCTCCACTGACTAAAATGAGCAGTATACAATATGCATACGAAACGAAAGGAGAGGTGCGTATGGATGACTTCGCAGAGCAGCTATGCTCATACTTTTATAGTCAAACACCTTCGTTTGATGATGTCCGTGACATCGTTATTTCGAATGGATTGACAATTCATGTCCATTACTTCTGATGTTAGATATAAGTCCTCGGAAACATGCATTTGAGGCAAGGAGACTATGTACACGACAAAGAATCGTTGGAGCGTGCACAGAATATAGCCCCATCCCAATCAAGCCCTCACCTGATCACAATCTCACTCGTAAGCTGCTTTCTGTTCTGCCGTTGGGGTGTAGATTGATCTCCGGAAGATATTCGGATGGAACTTTGACGGACTCGAGATCACAGTCCAAAAACACTTGTGCGAAGCCCTCTACTCTGCCGGCCGCATGCATGAAGCCACCTCGGCTGTCCTCAAAATGATGAATGCCATGGATAAAGAAGCTCGAGCGAGCAAGGCTCTTTCCAATTGGATTTCTGGTGAGTCGTGACAGTCGAATCCTGAATACTTGAAGTACATCCTGAGGGTGGTGATTGGATTTTGTACAAAAGTGTGTCGAGAAGCTCGTGAGCCATGGTGACGAAGCCACGAATGCGAAGAAATATGACGATGCGATTTTACACTACACTGCCGCGTTGTCTCTCAATCCCCTGGATCGTATCGGTTTGCTCATTAAGCGAAGCAAGGCACGAGTTCAGAGGAAGGAGTGGAAAGATGATTTGGATGACGCAAACGAGGTTTGGTGTTTATCTACCTGAATCAGATTTTGGAGAGCTGCTGCAGCTGCATCGCATGCTGTGTCTGCAGCTCGAAGGAGTTGATGATGACGATCATGGAGGGGCAACCCTATCCATGCTAATTGTGAAAGAAGGTGAACAGTGACCGTGTTCGCATCCAAAAGAGACTGAGATTCTTGTCACAGAAGGCGAACACGTTGGATCCAAATTTGGAATGCTCAAAAGTGATGGCGAGATGGACCTGTGGAGGACTGAGCCACGTGAGAAGAGTGCAGAATGGCTTGGGGAAGGTCTGAACTTGAAGGATCGCGAGAGCGCTGGAAGCGTTCCAGAAGTGAAAGAGCAAGGGAGTTCGGGAGGAAAGGTTTGTTTGGATGACCATCAGGTGTGAGCCGCACCGCATCCTCTTTCACTGTTATTGACTTCTCCAGGTCGACACCGTCTCCGAAGCGCTCATGACGAGTCGATAGCAAGCGCCCAAGGTTGTTCAGCAATGAAGGTTTATCTGGGTGACCATCAGGGGTAAGGCGCACCGCATCCTCGAGCATTGATATTGACTTTTCCATGTCGGCGACATCTCCGAAACGCTCATAGCGAGTCAACAATGAGGCCCCGACGTTGTTTATCCATGAAGGCCGGTCTGGATAACCATTGGGCATGAGCTGCACCGCATCCTCGAACATCGATATTGACTTCTCCAGGTCGACAACATTGCCGGAGCGTTCATAGCGAGTCGACAACGAGTGTCCAAGGTTGCTTAGCCGTGGAGGCTTGGCTAGATGGCCAGCAGGTGTGAGCTGCACTGCATTCTCAAACATTGATATCGACTTCTCCAGGTCGACGACATCTCCAAACCTCCGATAGCAAGTCGATAACGAGATCCCCAGGTTATTTAGCCATGAAGGCTTGAATGGATGACCGTCAGATGTGAGGCGCACAGCTTCCTCTCTCATCAATATTGACCTCTCCAGGTCGCCGACACCTCTGAAGCGCCGATACCGAACCAACAGCAAGTACCCAAGGGTGTTCAGCCATGATGGTTTGTTGGAATGGTCATCAGAGGTGAATTGTGCTACAACATCCAGCATCGGAATAGCCTTCTTGGGATTGGCAAGGTTACCCAGCCGCTCGAGTTAAATACAGAAAAGAATCCCGACGTGGTCAAGCAACGAATGCCTAGAGGGGTCCCAACAAAACATCCATTGCAAGGCACCATCCAACCTTTGAAACTTCCTAGCGTTGTCAAGGTCATTCTTGATGGTTCCAGGAATCTCCCTCCACTGGATCAACTCGCATTTCGCGGCGCTGCTGAGTGCGAGGACCGCTGTGTGGTATATGTAGCTACCTGCCTGTGAAACATCTAGTACCTGTGAGAGGAGGGTTCTACCTTCTGCCTCATCTGCCTCAGTGTCTTCAGTTTGGGAACGAGCCAGAAGAGCAATTGCGAGACTGAGTAAGGTGAATGGATGATCCAGGTAACTGTGAGGGCAGAGATGAAGCACAGTCCGATGCAAATTGATTGGCATGTCGAGCATGGGGGGTGTGCTGTTCACCTGACAGTAGATCAGTTTGGCAGTGGCTAGATTAAACAGGACAGTGGCATAACTGGGGTGGTCCGGCAGGCACACGTCTCGAGCATGTTCAAAATGGCTGGTAGCTTCCTTGAGATCCTGTTCCTCCTCCAATTCGCAGGTATGGCCAATGCGGGAATGTGGGGAAACCTCATTCTCCGCATACCCATGGGTAAGGCCAATGCGGGAATATAGGGAAACCTTATTCTCCACATACACATGGGTATGGCCAATGCGGGAATATAGGGAAACCTTATTCTCCGCATACACATGGGTCTGGCCAATGCAGGAATATAGGGAAACCTCATTCTCCGCATACACATGGGTACGGCCAATGCAGGAATATAGGGGAACCTCATTCTCCACATACACATGGGTATGGCCAATGTGGGGTCAAGACTAGAGGGGTTATGATTCCAATTACCAAGCCTTCATCATCTAGAATTCTTCAGAGCACTTCTTCTTCCTCATCTCTTGGCAAACAACAACACTATGCTGATTTGGAGGTATTGGAGATTGATGATGATGATATTATTGACTTTGAGGCACTAGCTGCTGCTGGTTATTTTTTGTGGATATGTTGTCTTATGTTTCATAAAATATTTGGCTTATATGCTTTCACTTTTGTTTATTTTATTATTCACAAAACTATTTGAGGAACTCTGCCAAGTATGTTGACACTTAGAGAAATACCACTATCTAAAAACAGAGCAATGAGAACCTTGCTGCACCAAATCTTGCCAGATGTCAAATTAAAGATCTTGTGGTCTTTAGTAGAAATTGTTACACATTTGGTGGACTCCTACCTTTTTTCCACCACCAGTACCTGGAACAACCTCTTCTTGGACACAGAGATACCAAAGAATCTCTAGGACAATAATGTGTTCTCTTTTACCACTTATGATAGTGAGGAACATTGCCTAGAATTAGAGGCAATGGACACTACCTTTGGATAGTCAGTTTCTTTTGCTTTTTCTCTTTCTCATCACCTTTATCTTTTGATTCTGATCATAGACACTGCCTTCTCAGAAATGCTCTCTTATACATCAGCTTATTATTCCATATTTCACTTGAGATCTCATATGCTTTTCCACTTCCTTTGTTCATGTATACTATATACTCCAGTTATAGCCATTGGTCCCAATATCTACCTTTATCTTATTTAGTCATGGAATTCTCCACATTAGCTGTGTAAGGCTGAATGCAGAGATTCCACAATATGGAATAAACTGAAATTACATTATCATGTTGCCTGTGAAGATGTAATTTCTTGATTTTCTGCATTGGCCATGTAAGGCTGAATGCAGAGATTCCACAATATGGAGTAAACTGAAATTACCTTACCATATTGCTTGTGAATATTCAATTTCTTGATTCTCTGCATTGGCCATGTAAGGCTGAATGTGGAGATTCCACAATATGAGGTAAACTGAAATCATCTTACCACATTGCTTGTGAAGACCCAATTTCTTGATTCTCTGCATTGAGCCCCCTACATGCTCAATGCAGAAAATCAAGAAATTGGGTCTTCAGAAGCAATGTGGTAAGGTGATTTCAGTTTACCTCATATTGTAGAATCTCCACATTCAGCCTTACACAGCCAATGCAGAGAATCAAGAAATTAAGTATTCACAAGCAATATAATAAGTTAATTTCAGTTTATCCCATATTGTGGAATCTCCACACTCAGCCTTACATGGCCAATGTGGAAAATCAAGAAATTGCATCTTCACAGACAACATGATAATGTAATTTCAGTTTACTCCATACTGTGGAATCTCCACATTCAGCCTTACATGGCCAATGTGGAAAATCAAGAAATTTGGGTCTTCACAGGCAACTTGGTAATATGATTTCAGTTTACTCCATATTGTGGAATCTCTGCATTCAGCCTTACATGGCCAATGTGGAAAATCAAGAAATTGCATCTTCACAGGCAACATAATAATGTAATTTCAGTTTACTTCATATTGTGGAATCTCTGCATTCAGCCTTACATGGCCAATGTGGAGAATCAAGAAATTGCATCTTCATAGGTAATATGATAATTCTATTTCATTTTTGTGTTAAAAGAACCTTGGTTTAACTGGCACCTAGTTACAAAAACACCTATAAATCTCTTGTCCTAGTTCTCCCTTAGTGATATCAGGGTTGTCACAGCTACCATCAACATTGAGGATATACATACATACCACACATCATGCAGTTAGAGCCTCCAAGCAGCCTTATTCCAGAAGTATCATCAGATTGAGGTTCACTTTACACTTTCTGGCAGGAAGTTTGGAGGACTGGATGGGAAGTGAAGCTTGGGCCTCAAAGTGATCCTACACAAAGCCAAGTTCCACCAACCTAAGGAGGAAATTGCATTGGTCACTACTGCTATTCTGATCCAGTGGAATGATTGACTGTCTTCTGATAGACTTGGACCTGTGTGGTGGCTCTGGAATTATTTTTGATGCTCTCAAGTTCCAGGGTACTTTGTATCTCTGACAGCTGTGCCACAGCAATAATCATGTATTCTATGTGCCACCTGGTTGCCAAAGCTACCACTTGAGTAAGCAAGTGTATTTAGTTCCCTGTGATTGTTGTTGTTTATGCTCCCATTGTTTGATAGACAAGCAGGTTATCACAGATGCCTGGCACATTGCAGGTGAGCCAGAGGACTCGAGCTACATCCCATTGGATCCCAGGGAGTTCTGCACTTGTGTGTTCCACACATGTTACATGCCCTACTTTATCCTTGTGCACTGATGGGGGTGCCAGATCGAAAATATCCTCTTAACACAGTGAAGCAGCATAAGAGATGGCAGAGTCTGTCATCCCATACCATTTGCTAGGATGAATTTCTGCCCGCAATCACCTGAATGCAGGGAGAGAAGCATCTAATGGTTTATTGGCTAAGCATCCAGCTTGATCATTGGAATCACATCCACTATATGCCTATCATGCAACTGCTTCTTTCTTTTTTACTGATCCCATTCTCTGCACATTGTCAGAAGGGGTATGCAAAGCACTCCTGCTGGTCTCCCTTTTCCTGGATCATGTGGGGATTGGTGTCTGCTGGCTCTGGAGGGTTGCAATCTCCTGGTCATACAATGACCTCAAAAACCCTTTCCATATTCACCCTGATTGTAGTGTATTGAGCATACTGCCAATCACTGTGTGAATTCCGCTTAGCTTTGGTGGAGTTATAAATAGTCCTCACTCTTGGCTACAAATATGCTCCCTGGTTCATACAATTCCGTTCACATGCCATTGAGATACAACCATTTTAAAACAGCCATGTTATGGAAAGGGTTTTTGAGCTTTTGAAATGATGACTAGGATCTCAGTCAAATCATTGATTATTTGTTATTGTTTGATAATACAAACAAGGATATACATGTAAATAGTATATCTGAGTTCAAAAAAGTT
>JBBPLO010000227.1:1791-13604 GCA_038089835.1 Retiboletus flavoniger
GGTCATGATACTCACAGGCCTGAACGGCTAAAGCACCCATAAGGCCGAAGGACAGAGTGTATCCAATGACCTACGTATCGTAGAGCTTCAAAATGAGTGCGAACAATAAAGTAGGGAGTACATACAAAAGGCCCATTACTGACAGTGAAAACGGAAGATTGTGAAGCGACGAAAGATATCGATGAACTGACTCACATTGCGATCCTCAGGGGAGCATTGCTGAACCCTGTGGTTAAGCAGTGAGTTATGCTAGATGCCAGGACTTGCATACCTTATTATCGACATTGAGCCCTCGGGGTATGCGCTCGGGTAACTCGCAGTCGCAAGTTGGGTTCGAGTCTTCGAAGATGCCAGTAATCAACCTTTTGTGCAGGGGCATGACGAGGGCAATTTAAGTCAGAGCGGGCTATGTTATCGGGGAAGACATCGTCCATTGATCCCTTGGCTAGTATCAAGCACTCGCTCCGTGAAATGGTTGCCGAGATACATCAGATGAGCGCCACAATCATGATACCGTACAAGTTGGAAATTCTGGCGTGTTCTTTGGGCTGGAGCCGGTGCCATATAGCTGGGAACACCAGTATGAGTACTCTCAGAAGCTGGCTCAGTGAAACGACGCGGCAGGTGGGCGTACTAGGGTCCGCCTGAGGGACAGGATCACTGTTGCCGTCACCAGTGTGATTCAGCCACACGTGGTGGTAAACTCCCATAATGACGTTAATACTGCCAGTATGCTCGTCCTGTAAACAGGTGAGATGATCTGATATTCTCACTATCAGGCTATGTTTATACATATACAGGATCACAATGCCATGATAATGGCCGTCTTCGGTTGCTGAACAAACTTCCTGTAAAATAAATTAAACTCGCCCCACAGTACTGGTATGTGATGTAATTTGACAAAGACGGTCTTTGAGCTTTAAGTTAGGTTTGGAACCCGTGCTCGAAACTAAACATAAACCGCACAGCAGCTGAATAGAAGAATGGACAAAGAAGGCACAAAATTGTACCAGGATGCGGGACGGGAATCAAGGGACCACTAACTCACACAGATAGGTTCTATTGAGTCCGACGTAATGGGAAGAACCTAGTCTCCGAAAACCAGACTTTCTGAGCAGAAGATAGTCGTTCTGCTCTATTGAGGAACTTTGAGCCTGTGGGCGACTGACCTATTTAGCATCTTCACACGGTCGGCGGGTAACCGAGTCCCGGCGCTGCCCCCTTTGGATTTACCCAGCAACGATATGATATATTCTGCACCACCGGCAGCCGACATTGGATCCTACGAACCAAATGTACATGCTACCGTTGACCTGAGGCTAGCCACCTAATGCCTTGATACCTTTTTGGTCATTTGTGAATCTAGTATAATATATATCTAGAAAATAGTTGGATAGATCATCCTCGCACAGATGTAAGAGGGCACACACAGGCCTGGATAGTGGAAGCTCCCATAAGACTGAAGCATACTGTAACGTGTATCTAATGACCTATAGACTATGAGCAGTGGAACCGATGTGAACGAGAAAACAGGCATGTACAAATGGTCCGTTACTGTTGCAACAAGCAAACTTTAGATTTGCGAGGAATATTCACAACTGACCGACTCACAGAAAGATACCACTGGCACTGAAGGCTGTAAGCGACAAAGTCATGCTGGAAGTCAAAGTTGCACAGCTCATTATTAGTATCAGAACAGTATTATGAGTGCACCTAGACTCTTGGTGGGCTGAGCGCTTGGCAGATGGGTTTATGTACATCACCTGGAACCCATGGGTGAGCCAGGCTATGTTATCGGAAAACAAACAGACCTTTGGTAATTCTGTGCGCATCAACTAGCGAGGGTTGCCGAATCATATAAATATCAGACATGCTCCACAGATCCGTTGGGGAGGTAATTCTGTCGCGGCGGAAGCCTGCCAGTGACTGGAACCAGTCCTGTCTATATATAACGGGCACCGGGTGCTGACACAGAACAAATGACGATCCAGAAAGCTGCCAATTTTAGGGATACCCCACTGTGAGGCTGTCTGAGTCAATATTGCATTCAAATTGTACTTGATCCAGGCAATTACCACTTATGCCACAAATATTATGTCCAATTTGATGACTAGCTCCCTCAAAGTCTGAGGATGTCGACGAAGTTGGCATTGACGTAACTTATGTGGACACGCTCTGTTAATATCATGGCTGGTGGGAACTGTCTATAATTGTATGGGCATACTTCCCCTAAACATCTAGGTATCAAATGAATGCTTCAAGATCAGAATCCAGGTCACCGTCAACTATCTTATACAGGTTAGTGTGTTTCACTGCGCAACCCAATTCAATTTCGCTCAAGAACTCGGAAACTCCGAGGAAATCTGTGTTCAACTGACAATTGGGCAGAGACGGAAATTCCGCGGACTGCCAATTCACGTTGACAATTTTCTGTCATTTGGATTATGCAAGTTCATATGCAATGCGACCAATTGGAGGTAATAAGTTCAACATTGAAGAATAGGAAGAACCTGAACCCAAGCATGACTGACCTGTACACGTGTCTCTCGCAAGTTTACCTCTCACACCTTACCTAGCATCACGGTCTTCATGCCATCGTGTAACTGCCCGCAAGCTTTTCTATGGTCTACCTCCATCAAACTGTCCAGCAAGACTATGGTATCATCTTCACAACTGCCAACCAACTCCAGATCTTACCAAACGGATATCCATGCTGCCACTGACTTTGTTTACAAGCAGCTGTGAAGGGGCACTATACCATTGTTGAGGAGCATATCAGCATTAAAGAAGCCTGAGTGCCTCATCTTCCAATACCACTGATGATATCTTTACCTCTGTCATGATCACTGTATCACTGAACACTTCTCAACTTCGATGAGACTCCAGAGGCAACAATTGTCAACTATCACATGGAGGTTCAAAACATTGACTGTCGCCATGATGGAAGGAAAACACACAATATGGCAAAATAGCACCCTTGAGAGAGAGATGACTGCAGCTCTTTGTGATCTTCATCTCCTTGGCTGCACCAGAATGGAATAATTTCAACCCAAAGCTACCAATATCTCATGAAACCATCCTGACTTGTACAGTTGCTCGGTTCGCCAAAATTGTGATTTCGTATTTTTCAAGGATAGTGCACCTAGATTATATATGGGTCTCATTTCATTGGTATCATGCAAGTTTACCCGACCAACCTATCAGGAAGTTCATACATCTTTGAAAAATCAATTTCAGTGTTTCTGCTAGAATAAATTAATGAACCTCATATGTCCATGTTTGATCCCTAGTGGAACAACTGTTCTTTCCCTGACCAGCCTATACCAACCTGTATAAAGCAAGAACCCACTAATCATGATGCATGGACACACCTCACTCAGATCAACAGCCATGTCCATGTCTGATTCTACATGGGCTGTGATTTGGAGGACATGCATTGATCAAGAACCTTGTCTTGATTGGGTATCCAATGACATGTCATCCCAGACAATGGCTGTCAAATCTGGACCAGACTGGCTTCTGAGAATGAGCTGGAAGTTCAAAGGTGCTAGCAGAGAGTTTGCATAGCTGTATGTGTCTTAGCACAAATGAAAATGATCGAAAACAGTGATAACCCACAGTTTTGATATGGCATAAAACCTGGTTGGATATCAGTGAGGAGATTGTCAGTACTGTTGGGAAGACTTACATGGTGAGATGATAGAGTGAATTCTTATAAACAACTCCAAGGATCAGCTCTAGGAGTGTAGCTATAGTCATCACAACACCAGTCTCTATGGTCAACCATGTTAATTTGACTAGCATAGAGTTGTGGTTCTGGAGTAAGATTTGGAAGGTCAGAGCTGTGTAAATTGTGCAATAAATCTGGAAAAGAGTGTCACAAAAGGACACACTTAATATCATGCAAATTGTAATCATTAAATCACATGCCACACTGCTTCCAAGCTAGATCTGCCAGATATCTGGGTCCTAGATGGCATCAGACAGTGAACTGTGCACTCACCACAAGCCATGGGGTGATTCCGATTTGTATTATAAAGGAGGTGAATGAATTGATGTGAATAACCTCTACTGAAGGGCCAAAATCATTCTTTGGCAAAGTCTAGTTAGATAGTGGTGATTACAGAGTAATCTTGACTGACAATAAAAGCAAAAAAGATGATGCTGGCCAGTTGAAGTAGGGAAACCTAAACAATGCACACTCAGTATCCTTGAGATATTTACTAGATCCTATGAATTACCATTATAATGGGAAGCAGGATCAAGCAGGATTTCCAGAGGGATATTATCCTCCAACAAAAGAAACAATGTGTTAATGTAGCCACTTCTTTACATTAACTGGTGAATGATCTGAGGCAATTTGTAACTTACCAAGTCCAGTGATGGGTGCTAGAGCCATGAATGACCAACTAAACCGAGCCTGACCTGGCATGTCCACGAACGGATCAAGAATAATATGGGAACCAGAAGTTGATGGTTCCCAAAAGGTATAAAATGTGAACACCACCATCAATGTTTCTAGGAGAAGGATGCTGGTTACTGGAAATATAATCAGTTGCAGCCCCTTGAAGACGATAACTATGGCAGGTACCTAGTATCTTGATGGCTCTTCGGTCGTCAGGGAATCTAGTATAGTAGATATCTAGAAATAATAAGCAAATCGTATATGTGCGGATGTAAGAAGGTACACATAGGCCTGGACGGCAAGAGCTCCCATAAGACTGAAGGATAGCGTGTATCCGATGGCCTACACATTGTGAACAGGAGAACCGATACAAGCGAGCAGGTAGAAACGTACAAATGGTCCGTTACTGTTATGACCGGAAAAAAAAAAAAAAAAGATATGCGTGGTTTACGATTGGCTGACCCACAGAGCGATACTACTGAATGCTACATGTTAAATAAAAAGTTATGCTGGAAGGCAGAAGCAGCACACTTCATTATTAGTTTCTAGACTGTATCCTGAATGCACCTAGATTCTTGGCACACTGAGCTCTTCGTAGACTGGCCTTATATACACGGACAAGGTTCCGGTGCCTGACAGGGTTGGATAGAAGGCTATGTTGTTGGGAAATAAATAGACCATCGATCATTTGGTGGACATCAAGTAGCAAAGTCGTGTTTGGTTGCCAAGTCGTATCAAATTCTTTTCGCGGAACCATCGGAGAGGTTCGTGCTTTGGACTGGAACCCAGTCAGAAGCTGGAGAGGTGCCGAAATCCAGGTAACCCGTGGTGGCTCGACTAAAGGAATCCGGTACGTGTTGTGCGTTTCATTCCATGAGATACTATGTTTCCAAGAAAATATTATCACTTACATCGCATTGTACAGTTTGATAATCAGCTGAGTATGAGGTCTTGGGACCGCCGAAGACATGTTTCGTGGCGGGAACTTGAAGAAACTAATAATATGGGCTTAAGTAATCCCAGCCCATTGTTGGAACGTTGGCCCTCAGAACAGACTGGAATGATCAAAAGACAGCCTGGGTCAGTGGTCACACAATGGGGTTTTCTATACTTAGCACGAACCTAAACTTCGTCCCAAATGTGAATTGGACTAAATTTCAAGTTTAGATTCATGGATCACATTTAGAACCACGTCTAGGTTGATACTAAATGTGGAAAATCCCGTTGTGTAGGCAATGAAGAAGATCGATTAATGGCGAGATGACAGATTCACAATTCAGTAAAAGACAGGCGGCTATATTTGGGATGGACAATGCGACCCCACGCACTGCGCAACAGGCCTTGAAGTCGCTCACGCGACATGCTGGGTCCCGCTCAGACCAAGCTCTGAGCATACCGAATAGATTGACCACAGCCCTTTCCTCTTCTCTTTCCTACGAACGCCGTCTTTGGCAGTCTCGTTCTCGATGGCAGACGATACCTTTGGACCACCTTTCGTCTTTCCGTTCTCCATGATGCTCCGTTTCCACGAGCCTCGACGCATCGTCCCTTTGGTTGTGAGATCCGAGCCACCATTCGTAGCCTTGACACTGCGTACACTAGAGCGACGCCGGTGCGAGGTATTTCTCGCCACAGCGCCCGATGGTCGACCTGTAAGCCTCCTCGACGCCGAAACCTGCCTCCGAACATGAACCTTCCTCGGGATCTTCGACTGCAAAACTTCGCCGGTCCCCTCACGTGGTATCGCAGGCAACTCTTTCTCCACATTTTTCGGGCTCTGTTGGAGCGCGTACTTGTCGTCGAACGGAGAGATCAGTGCTTCTTCGTCATCGTCCACCCACTCTTCTGAATGCCCAAGATCCTCGCGCGTAGAGAGGTTATCCTCTATCTGGGTTTCCGGGGAATAGTCCAGGCAGCTTTGTATCGCGTCGAGGTTCGCCTGCCCCGGTCCACGCAGGTCAAAGAGTCCTCGAAGACGAGGGGACACGAGGCACAAACGAGAGCTGATCGGCGTGTTGGCGGGGCAAGCAGGGCTACGTGGTGACCCGTCTGTGGAATTCGACCCCGAGATGAGGTATTCAAGTTCCTTCAACGCCTGACGCTTGCGCTGGACACGTTCCTCGACGGTAGAGCAGAGGCTTTCGAGTTCTTTCAGTTGTTCGAGCAAAAGGTCCGCGGTGGCGAGAACACTGGGGTGTTGCATTTTGACGTCGGATGTCGCTGTTGGTGCGGAAGGCGCTGTGACCTTGATGGGGGATTCGAAGGGATTGACTTCGCGGCGAAGTTCGGTAGGCATGGTGTGCTCAAGACACTGGCTGGAGGGGACGAGGTAAACTTGCGACGGATAGATGATCAAGGCAGGTCAGCCGCTCTCTTCTTATATTGTCAGAGTTGTGTTTTGGACTGGTCGTATTGCAATCGCGACCAGCCACGCTGGTCGATACAAAAAGTGCGATCCGGTCTTGATCATAATTGGAGTACCGTCTAATTCTGCAGGGTCGCAAATTTGATCTGTCCGAAGGGGAAAACAAGTCAGACGTTCAGGAAGGTTCTTATAGGTTTCCGATCATTGGAACGGTCTAACTAGCCGTGGTCAACAATACAATCGAGTGCAATTCATCGGCTAACAGCGGAGGTTTATGCGGTGTGGAGTACCCTCATTAGTGTTAGGAATGACCACAGTAGGTAAGCTTAATCTCGTCCCCAAGTCCTAGCAACCAAATGCCAGATATCGTATCTTTCCTGGTCTTTGTTCGATCAGGTCATCGCCACCAACTATAACCATCATCAGAAAAATCATCCACGTCCACGTCATCTTCATATTTGCCGTCTCCGCCTACATGTTCTCTACGTTCTCCTTGCCCACGCCTGGCTACCTCTGCATCATCTTTCGGCTGGAACCCGCAGGCTGCCTGTATCCCTCGAGGGACCCTCTTGTCCGACAAGCCTTGCAGAATAAACTCGTCGCGACTTTCACCTCTTTCCTCGTCCGTACAGGCCATATCGTAGCTTATCCGGACCGTAGGGAACAAGAGAGGCACGGTCGCAACGAGCTTCCTCCTATATTCGAGAACTCCATCGGCGTTGTCACCCGGAGGCACCCCGGTTGGTCCAAAGCGTGCTTCGTAGGCATCAAGGATGCCATCTTCGTGGAGCCCCACCTCACCCACTCTAATCCGACACCAGCCGGGACCGTATTTGTCTTCGTCATCATAATATATCCAGCATATCGACTTCCAGCCTCCCTGAGAGCGCCAGCTGGACAGAAGACCGTCTTTAGAAGGGTTACGGTAGACGGACCAGCAATGCGGTGGTGGATCTTATAGCCAGGCGAGTAAAACTACTCGATCTCGAACGCCCGAAGACGGCAATGGTATTTGATGTGTACGTCGATGTACTTTGGTACTGCAGGAGAGTAAATCAGAGCGTGGATCTCTGCATTGCGAGGCTACCAACAAGCCAACGATGAGCCACTGGCCGTCGCCGGACCTAGAAGACAAGTCATACTCACGTCGTCTTCGTCGTTCCAATCGATGATTTCCCATGTGATTGAAATGCACTTTTAGAGCGTACCATCGTCCAAACCCAACCCGCCCTCTATGATGGCGACAGCATCACTGATGAGCCATTTTCCATGACCGAAAACGATTTTATACCGGGCGTTGGTACCCCGGCGGTGCTCGGTGTAAGTTGTCCACTGTGCTGGAGTCGCAGCGGTGCACAGGCGACACCAAAGACCCAAAGTAGTGCTCTGCAAGGGTTAGTCCTGCTATACCTGATGGAGCTCCTTTCCTTTCGTACATCCATGTCCGACCCAGCTGATTCAGTCCGAGTCTGGCATGTGCGTGAGTGTTTTGAACGACGTAAAATCTGCGGCAGTGGTAGTGGAACAAGTTTCCACTTCAAAGTCGGCCCCACCACTCTTTTGCACAGGAGTTGCACTGGGTCTGGACTGGCTAGAATGGTGTGCTTTGACCAGATAAATTGCTCGTATCGAGGAAGTATTCCACCGAAATATAAATCGTTGGCTCGATTCGGTTTTCGAACGTCCGTCTCTAGTCGATCGTGAAACAAAATGGTAAGTACACTTCTGCTGGGGAAGGTACGGAGGTTGAACAAGGCGGTATATCGAACGTGCCACTACGAATTCGTCCCGAAGCCTTGCCCGAAGCCATTTACTGTAAGCCCTGTTTGACAAATCTATGGACGTCAGCGAAAATAGACTTGGAATCTACGAAGAGACTTGCTTGGTGACGAGATCGATCAATCCCGAAGATAATGTGAGTTGAAGGAAGCGATGCCAACTTGTAGAGTCGGCCTTTGGAACGAGTCATCGAAAGCAGTGTGTAACCGGTTCGGAGTAGTCCAAGAGGTGTGCGTTAACACACCGGCGCAGAGTGCATCTGTCTCCTTTTGTTTTTCCTTTCCTTTCTTTCTTTTTCTGCATGTATTAGTTTGAGTAAAGATACCTGGTTCTAGCCTTCGACCGAACCGTGACAGCCGTACTATTATACAGTACCTAGCGATCGTGCGAGACTACCATTAGCTCCCCATGCTCGCGACATGCCTCTGCAACAGATATCCGAGTGCATGCGTTTGCCCCTCCAATGTGAACGTATGCGCAACCGCCGCTATCTCTGTCATCAGCTACGGATGATGTCCGATCATCATTCATGGGTAACACCAATTCCAGTTCGGCTCTGAACCTGGGATGACGAAGGGCAACAAGGGCGTGGGGTCGGCGAGAGGGTTCGTACACGAGGAAACGGTGGAGGTCGAGCGGAGACGGCACCGGGTTGGGCGAGAGTGCATGTGTGTTCGTGTCGTAGGACATGTTCGAGGTCGACAGAAGCAAGTTTGGGAGAAGGGATTCCAAGTCCGCTGCCTCGACATTGACAAAGGAGAATTTGCTTGCGTCCTGACGAGGACGAGTAAGCGGGAAATGAAACAGAGATCGGTTCACGTTTACGATCATGATCGAAGTCAGCGGAGAGAGCGAGGGGACGGAATACGAAAGTCAGGATGTATCGGCCATGTATCTCAGTTGGGCATACCTGATGTCTTGATGATACTCCATGCGAGGCCGATCTCGCCACGCGTCCCTCAAAGAGGCTCGTTCGTGTCCAACGACCCGTCGGTATTGGGCGCGTTCCCTGCGGTATAATAAACTATGTCGGGGGCTGGGTAGGTGCACGTGGCTCAGCACTTGGCTCGGATCCGGGTTGGAATGCGGACGTGCGATCAGATCTCAGGGGAAAGAGGTCTTTGTCGGTCTCTAAACGAAAAAATGTTGAAGAATTCATAAAGGCGGCGCCGAAGTACCGTGCATTAACGGTAAAGGTGTTGTACGTCCGCGGACCGAAGAGTAATTCCAGGGCGCGATAGGGACTAGGTATATACGCATATGCATGGGAGAGTAGCATCCATCAATACCCACGAGGAACCAGGACACAGAGTTCATAGCAGGAAAACCCCATGTACCTGTCGACACCTCGAAGTACATTCGTGCCACCCACTCGGGCCACAAACATCCCGCTGTCGCAGCACCATCTTCACCCACCCAAAAAGCAATCTCAAAGTTGATGGGTCGTGCGCACCCAAAAGGAGTCAAGAGGACGTTGCTCGGCTTGATATCCCGGTGTGCGATTTGGGCATGTTCGGAGTGGAGGTGACCCACCCTGCAGAGGACTTGAAAGAAGATCAACTTGGCAACGAATTGGACTTCACGTGGGGTGGGTGAGGGTGAGGCGGCGTTTCCAAACGAAATGATGGGGTTTGGGAAAAATATGTAGGATTGGAGGAGCTCGTCGAGGGAGTAGGAGATGTATGGTATCCAATAGCTTGGACTTCATGAGCTTTGGGGTAAATCTTGCTTGATCAACGGGATGATCTAGGGCGCAAGGATCAGGGTAGAATGTACGTAGTGTAGGACGAGTCGACGTACATTTGAATGCGAGAGAGAAGCCAATAAGGAACTTCGGAGGTGAATTCGTGGGGCTCTTTGGAGTGCATCATACTGGACATCTCGACCGTCATGAACTGCAGGCCATCTGGCAACTCGGATTTGATGCGGGTCACGATGGATGGAAGATTTTCGGATATGATTTTGTGGTGGTGACGAGGTTCAGTACTTGGACTCGAATCGTTCGTGTTATCGTCGCGGTTGTCAAAAGCCGCCATTGAGAATACCTCGACGTGCTTGGTCAAGGTGATTAACCCCGAACCGATCACTGAGCACTAGCAGTAGAATGCCTGGTCGCCTGCAGATTCGCCACCGTGCTGGTACGCTTGATTGAGAGTCCCCCGCCTACCGCACCACCAGACTAACCACAACAACCAGTTTACGCCGCACCCCGCCCATACTCACCAACGGCCTCTTCCTCCATGACGATGGCCACCACATTGATACGTCGGCACAGCAACGCGGGCAGTACTTCCACATCACCAGTGGCCAGTCCAGAAACTCAAATGGAGCAAAGAATCCCATTGATCCGCACCCTCGAGGATCTGTACGGCATATATGTGCGGCAGAGATACTAGCAGAGATTGGAATGTGCGCGGACACAGTCGAGAAATTCACTCGTGTGTTCTTTTTGTCCCTTCCTTGTGGCCACTGGCACATATGCGTATTCAACTTTGACTGAGCATTGACGACTCTCTGGTGGGTCACAGATGGTTTACACTACATCGCAGTTCTCAGCACCCCATTGCTCATGACGTGTTCCGTGTGGTTTCGGAACTCAACGGAGATGAAATTCTACGGGATTTGTCGCGTGAATGCCGAACTACACAACCATCATATACCCATCGTCTGTCACGTTCACCGTGGTGCGCAAAAACTCACCGAGGACAAAACTACTCCCCCCTTGATTGTCTTGACATCGCAGCCAAGATTTGATCGATTCTCTGTAGTGACGGACGAGCTCTGCCCCACCCTTACGATAGAGAAATATCTCAACATCAAAGTACCATTTGGACCGTTTTTGGTGAAACCGCTCGTATTCTCAACCGTGCGTGCTCTATCCCATCCGTCTCGAGCATCGGTGACGAGATGTCCATCAGATTTGATGGCAGTCCTCTCACACGCCATGGATGTTGATACTCTTACGCCTTTCCTTTAAGGTTTCGAGGAGCGTGAAAAGCTCATGGAATTCTATGACCGTGTCTCTGCTGCTCGTTTCCACACAGCTTACATTTTTCTGAGTGACGTAGTCTTTGACATCCCTCATGGCCTCCTCGAAGACAACCACAAATATGCAGATCAATTTAGTGCACGTGTGAGCGAGCCCAGTGAAGTTATGGCTGGTAACAGGATATGGGAGGAATTTACGATCAGCATCGGTGTCATGACTGCCAAAGAGACGCTGTATTACAACTTCAGCGGCGTCATGTTGCTTGGAAGCGTTAT